>OY744604.1:13314454-13473410 GCA_963556255.1 Allolobophora icterica
ATCACCCCCGGACTTTAAACTCAGAACTGAAGTCTCACCTTTTCAAATACTCCTACCCTGACTCATCTGATCCTCCGCCTTCCAATTCTTCTCGGCGTAAACGACACCCGCCTTGACAGCTACTCTGGCTCTCCTGATCTGGTACCCTGGAATCGGACTTGGACCTCTTTTGGACTACTCTCTGGAAACCCCCTTTGATTTGATGGACTATTGCTGGATGATGAACAGAGATTGTTCGTCAGAGGAAGAACACGCAAGAAAATCTAAGAAAACACGTTTCTGTCCCTAAGACGGTTTATGTCTCGGTTTCATTGAATACAAGATTTTGCCATTTGTATATAATTATTGTAAACATCTGGGCACTGTCATCTGTTTCTAAGATTTTGACATCAGGGACTTTTATAAACCTTTCTTATAATTTTTTTCTGCAGTGTATCAAAGAGAAAATAATTTCTCAGTAATGTAAAATTCAATAAACTTATAATTTGATTTGTACGAAATTGTGACGTGATGGCCAAATTTCATCAACATATTTGAAATCAGGATGTCAGAATTGTATAAAATCAGTAAAAATAAATCAGACATCTAATTTTTTCTTTTAAAATGCATAGCAGTGTATAATCAATCGACCCCATTGTCAGTATAGCAGATAGGATAATACTAGTCTAGCATAGAATGTCATAGAATGTTCAGTTTAAATCTCTATCACTTTGCGAATGCCTCTGACTCTCAACTGTTTTTTTAACCCTCCCTATTCCTTGACGACCTCCTTGCCAGCTACAATTCCAAACTCTCAAGTCTCCTCGACCACCATGTCCCACTCACTTCCAAGCACAGTACACACATCAACAACTTCATATCTTCAGGCATTGCAAACCTTTCTCAGACGCCTCGAACACCGACAAGCGCACCATCGACCCTATGGTCAAAGCAAAAGCCGTTACCAATCTCAAGTATGTCACTAACCAATACTACCAACTTATTGCTTCCGATAAGAAAAATATTACTCATCACTTATCCACTCCAGGACTTCCCGACAAGGAAACCTCTCAAACTATCTCCAATCTTTCCTTTTTACCTAGACTAACTGAATGTATTGTCCTTTCCCGATTGAATGAGATAGAGATTTCTTGTAACTCACTTCTGAACGCCCACTATTCTGGTTTTACTAAACACCACTCCGCAGTAACTCTGCTTGTCTCTCTGTATAATAAACTGGTCTCTGCTGGAAGTCATCAACAAGTCTCCTGTCTCTGTCTTCTCGACCTTTCATTCATATCTATCCATCTTTATTCACATTTCCAACTTCTTGCGTACCTGTTTCATGCATATCCGTGAACCCCGCCACATTCAACCCTGCTTAATTTTAAAACTACATCCCTATAGATACCTCCATTGTCCTGTCCAACCTTGATTACTGTAATTCCCTTTTCCTGAACCTCGAATCCAACCATAATAAGCGTCTACAACTCATTAAGAATTCTCTCGCACGAGCTGTCATGAGGACACACAGGCATCACCATAGAACACCTGTTCTTAAATCACTCCGCTAGCTGAAAATCCCTAGGCGCACCCACTTCAAAGTCCTGTCACTAACCTACAACTCACTACAATACTCCCAGACAAAATATCTTCGAAAACAATTGACCATCCAGCCAACCCGGTCATCCTCATATTTCACTTTCTCTCGTCCCCCAGTCACTACTCGCCTCAAGTTCTCCAACCGATCCATATCCCACACTGCACCTCAACTTTGGAACGAACTTCCACCTGATTCCGTCTATTCTCAGTTCCTCCACCAATACCGCCACTCATTCACCGTCATCCACGTCGGCTTCCTCGACTTATGACCCAACAGGCTTTCCGCTCCAAATTCAAGTCTCACTTCTTCAAGAATTCTTATACTTATCCATCCAATCCGTCGCCTTCCAAGCTTTCTCGTCCTCAACGAAACCCGCCGTAACAGCTGTTCAGCCTTTCTCTGGTCTCTCTGTCAACCGTACTCGGATCTCCAATGGACATCGATCTCTGACACAACGCAGCGCTCGTTAATAGGCTGGTGATATTCGCTTGGCTTTAGAGTAGCTCTTTAGAAATTTGGAGATTACGATTCCTATTATGGTTATTTGTAAGGATTAAATAAAGACATTGTACGATCATACGATCATGGAATCATTGCTGACAATGTTAATCGAATGAATTAAGGTTTGCATGATCAATCCTACCTAAACCATTATCTGACAATTTAATTGCTATTTGTAATAGCCTATGTTAACCTTCCTCTGCAAAGACTTTCTTGGATCTTTTGCAGTCACTTGCACTTAACATGCCTTTCGAAGATTGCCTCTAGACTTCTCCACGTGCGTTTCAAGGATCTTTACCATAATTATCTCCTCGTACAAATTCGTCTTCCTTCTACACCCTATTGAAGACTTGTCTCTATGATCGGGAGCGCCTCTGAGTAGAACTCTTGAAGAGGCGCTATATAAATTCTACCAATACCGCCACTCATTCACCGTCATCCACGTCGGCTTCCTCGACTTATGACCCAACAGGCTTTCCGCTCCAAATTCAAGTCTCACTTCTTCAAGAATTCTTATACTTATCCATCCAATCCGTCGCCTTCCAAGCTTTCTCGTCCTCAACGAAACCCGCCGTAACAGCTGTTCAGCCTTTCTCTGGTCTCTCTGTCAACCGTATTCTATGATTGATTGATTTATTGACTGATTGATCTGACCAGATATCTTTAATATCTAAATGCTCTTTCGACACTTGAATTCGACAGAATAACTTCCTCGGAAGTCTCTCGTTTCGAAAGGTGATCACCCACTTGATCAAACAATAACCCTGGTTGCCTCAGCACTGTTTCGTTTTAAACTATAAAACCAATCGTACAATCTCACACTTCAGACACCGCTACTAATAATAATTCGATGGAACTCGACGATACGATCGTTTATGCTTTGCCAGACTGAGTTGCTTTTAATTCCACTCGAATCTGCGACCATTTTCGAATAAAACTTCATCAGGAGCGGATAAGTTAAATGTTTCTCATCATATCACAACCAAAGTCAACCAAAGAAACGCCCAACAACAGATGGTCGCTTGCAACCCTAAGCTCAAAAGGTGGTAAACGCAGTCAATCTAGCAGACACCTTCCTAGCCCGTAGATGTTTGAATTTTTCACTTATGGTTCCCTCCTTTATACTGAATAATCCAGCACGGCAAAACACCTAGCTATAGAAACTATGCATCTTACGCTTTACACAATTATCTACACAAATTTTGATAAGATGTAAATGTATAGTAGCCTACATGGACATCGTCACGCGTTGCTTCCGTCAATTGTTTTCAATCAAGACTTGCATGATACCCGTTTGCATACCAATGAGGCTCATTGGCATGGTATCCGAACATTTCCCCCCGGGACATTTCCCCCCCCCCGGACAATTCCCCCGGCATTTCCCCCCGGACAATTCCCCCCGTAGGACAATTCCCCCCGGACTTTTCCCCCCGTTGAGACAGTATAGTTTGTCTTGGACAATATCTATCTATCTATCTGTCTGTCTGTCTGTCTGTCTGTCTGTCTGTCGATCCATCCGTCCATCCATCCGTGTATCTATCTACCTACCCATCTATCCATCCATATATCTATCTATCGGTCTGTCTATCTGTCTGTTTATTTATCTTTCAATCTCTCGATCTATCGATCTATCGATCTATCGATCTATCTATCTATCTATCTATCTATCTATCTATCTATCTATCTATCTATCTATCTATCTATCTATCTATCTACCTATCTATCTATCTATCTATCTATATCCATCTAGATAGATAGACATCAGTCTATCTATCTAGATAGATAGATAGACATCCATCTATCTATCTGTCTGTCTATCTGTCTGTCTATCTATCTATCTATCTATCTATCTATCTATCTATCTATCTATCTATCTATCTATCTATCTATCTATCTATCTATCTATCTATCTATCTATCTATCTGTCTGTCTGTCTGTCTGTCTGTCTGTCTGTCTATCTGTCTAAAGGGATGGATGGATGGATGGATGGATGGATGGATGGATGGATGGATGGATGGATGGATGGATGGATGGATGGATGGATGGATGGATGGATGGATGGATGGATGGATGGATGGATGGATGGATGGATGGATGGATGGATGGATGGATGGATGGATGGATGGATGGATCAATCAATCAATTGTCTTTATTGCACCAGTAACCAATAACAATCAGGTATCAACTAAATACAGTTACAGATCAGATCACAATAAGTAAGAAAGAGGATATATATACAAGAGTAACGTCGTTATAGTCGCTGGTTGCAATGGGCGTCCCCAAAGGGATGAGAGTCCCGCTGGGTAGGGAAACCCATAAGAGTCAGTTATCTATTCACAGTAGTGGCTGCATAGGAGGTCTCCCCCACGAGTACTTGTCTATGTCAAAGTCATTGAAAAGAGATATAAGGTACACTCAAGCGGGGGTAATCCAAACCAGAGTTATCATAACAATCCTTAACTAATAACTTAACTACAGAACTCCAGGGCCCGTCTCCGGTGTGACCCCGCCCCCCCCCCCCGGTTCGAGAGTATTAGGGTATACGGTCAAGTAGTAATAGTGGAGTTTCATGCGTTGATAAGGAATGTTCTCATTCTTTTCTTGAAGTCATATCGACTTACTGCAGTGCGAATATCAGACGGTATTGAATTCCATATTATCGGTCCCATCGACTTGATACTGAATGATCTTAAGTTAGTGCGGGCTTTAGTATGTGTATAGAGTGACGCTCCTCTCGTATTATGTTCGTGCATCATTGAACCAAGTTTAAAATACCCTGTAAAGGAAGAAGGTAACTGGCCATGTTCGTAGCGGTAAACAAGGTCACCAACTTGTGATGTTCGAATCTGTTTAATATCTATAGTAGCTTTAGGTCTTTAAAATGGGTCTAGAGTCCGCAGTCCTTCTAGCGCCTTCGATCATTTTAACAGCTTTCTTTTGTAAGATAATTAATTTTTGAAGTCGGGAATCGTAATTGGACGCCCAAATTAGGTTACAGTAATTGAGATAAGGGTGGATTAATGTATAATATAAACTCAGTTTAATTTCTTTGGGTAGCAGATGTGCGATTCTGGATATTATGCCAATATTCTTCGCTATTTTTAATGAGATGTAATTTATGTGTGATTTCCAGGTTAGGTGCTGATCTACAAATACTCCTAGGAATTTAGCAGATTCAACTTGAGAGATAGGAACATCATCAAATGAGAAGGAACAATCTACTGGTTTAATTTTCCTGTGAGATTTGAAGATAATAAAATTTGTTTTATCAATGTTGAGAGTGAGTCTGTTAGCAATAAACCACTTATTAACTTGAGCTAACTCACGATTTACTGTTTCCATAAGGGTTATCCAGGATTGATTGGAGTAAAAAATATTAGTATCCTCAGCGAATAGGATAAAATGAAGCACAGAAGATACTTTGGCCAAGTCGTTAATGTATAATAGAAAGAGAAGTGGTCCTAGATTTGAGCCCTGAGGAACTCCAAAGGTGATGTGACCTGGGTCAGAAAGTGCTCCGTTGCACAACACTGATTGGGTACGATGTTCAAAATAACTATTAAACCACTTTATTTTAGTACCTCTGATACCATAATTGACCATTTTCGTTATTAATATAGTGTGATCGACAGTATCGAAAGCTTTGGCTAGATCTACAAAGACCCCCACTGAATATTCATTGTTGTCAATAGCTTTCGAAATCCTGTCTTCCATGTCCAGTAAGGCCATAAAGGTAGAATGACCCGGTTGGAAGCCATGTTGAGAGGTATGAATCGTATTAGTCTTACTGATAAATGAGATAAGTCTATCGTACATAATTTTTTCTAAAAATTTCGCAAAGTATGGTAGAACTGATATTGGTCTATAGTTTACAAGGCTATCTTTATCCCCTTTTTTATATACGGGCAAAACTTTGGCTGTTTTTAACAGTTGTGGGACAATCCCATTAGTTAGAGAGCCATTGATAATTTCTGTTAATGGCATGATAATTAAAGATAAATTAGGCAAGGATATATAAGGGTCGATATCGTCTAATCCTTTAGTATGTGTTTTTTTAGATTAAGTCCGATTTTCATAAGTTCTTCAGGGGAGGTTAACATTAGCCCCATAGAATTAAGATTAGGAACAGGCATATACCCCTCATAAGAACAGGAGGAAGCTGGGATCGAATTGGCCAACTCTTTAGGTATGTTTATGAAATACTCATTAAACTTATTTGCCATAAGTTCAGCATCGTCAATTTTTATATTACTAATTATTAATGAATCTATTTTCGTGCTTTTATCTTGCAATTGCATAGCAGATGGAATAAGTTTCCAAGTTCTTTTTAAGTCATTATGGTGTTTAAGAAATTCTATTGTAAAATAATTACGCTCAGCATTTATTCGAACCGATTTAAACTTATTTCTATATACAGTAAATTTATGCTTGTTAACAAGAGTAGGGTTTTTCAAATATTTAGTGTATAGTAAATTTTTTTTCTTGCACGATTTTAATAATCCTTTTGTCATCCAGGGTTTACTATACTTAGTCCTTTTCCCCCCATTCTCCTTTTTTATGAGGAAATGCATCGTTGTAGGCATCCATGTACCTGCTGATAAAGCATTCGTAAGCCTCATTGACAAGGCCAAGCTGGCAATTATGTAGTAGGCCTACTTGATCCCACTTGTTATTTTCAAGGGCCATAGAAAATTTTGTCAGGCCTTCAGGAGTTATGGACCTAGTTTCAGTAACCCGGTTTTCATTAACCTTATTACTTTCAAATGCGAATTGTGCGTAAATAGGAAGGTGATCAGAGAGGTCTGAAATGATAACAGAAGCAAGTTGTAGTTTGGACCAGGTGGTACAGAAAATATTATTGATCAAAGTTTTAGAATATGATGTTATTCTAGTCGGTTTAGTAATAGCAGGGAGAAAATGATGAGAAATTAAGCTATTATAAAAGAGATTAGTTTCCTTATGTTCATTTACTTTTAATAAATCAATATTAAAATCTCCAAGGAGTATTATTTCTTTTATATCTGGTTTTAAACTCGAGATTAAGTCATCAAATTCACCAATGAAATCCTTTAGTCCTTGTCCAGGAGATCTATATATTACCCCCATTAGGTGGGAGCATTTTTTTAGGCTTAGCTTAATAAATAGGCTTTCATAGGTTTCGTGTTCTTTACCCCGAATCGTAGGAATATATAACTGATATTTAAGATTATCCTTAATAAAAATAACCTACTCCACCTCCCCTTCCTCTTTTTCTTTCTTTACCAATAAACTTATATCCTGGGAGGTGAATCGTATCTATTAGATAATCTTCCAGCCATGTTTCCGTAAGCGCCACGATTGCAACAGGTAGTTTATCAATTAGGTCATTTAATTTCTGTAATTTTGTGGGCAATGCTTCTGCAGTTAATGTGCAAAACTGTAAGATTTAAATCACCCCGCACATCATTTCGCAGATATTTACCTAAATTGTCAATTGAACTATAGTCACTAGACCAGTTATTACTTCTGAAGAGATTCTGATCAGGGTCAATATTAAAGTTGCTAATAGTGGTTTCAGTTTCAAGATCGAGGGAGAAGACCTCTAGCTTAGGTTCATTTACAGTTGGAATATCTATATTCGCTTCTTCGGTTTCACTAGTATCGATTCCCTCAATTGAGGACGTATGTCTATATCTAGCATCATTATCCTCGGACGTCGCTAACAAGTGATCACTACATTCGGTTGGAGTGTACATAACATTCACAGGCTTCATTCCACGACAAGTACATTGAACCCTTACTCCGTCCACAGGTCTGTTAAATTGAAGGCAGAGGTCACATCTCGGAGCCGGCCCAGGAGTATCAGTCGACAGGTTGGTTGCTTAGTATATACAGGCACTCCTATATACAGACTAAACAGATTAGTTCCGTCAACCATTACCAAACGTAGTTCAACTGAGCAAGTGAGGAAACTTCTGTTAACAATGAAAGAGTCCTATTCTAGCCAGAAAACTCAACATGGTATTTAACATAGCTCATGAAAAATGCAAATTAAAGTTCATCAGTGATAGAAACTGAGCTTGCATCATTCAATCTTAATGTTACAATGCAGAAAGAATAGGAAAGAACTAATATGAACCGCATGTTGTGTGTTACTGATTGTAAGGTGAAATTATTGGCTCACATCTCTTAGAGACAGTGTCAGCATAAGTCACAGATAGATAGATAGATAGATAGATAGATAGATAGATAGATAGATAGATAGATAGATAGATAGATAGATAGATAGATAGATAGATAGATAGATAGATAGATAGATAGATAGATAGATAGATAGCTATTGTCCAAGGCCAACTATACTGTCTCAGCGGGGGCAAAAGTCCGGGGGAATTGTCCTACGGGGGGAATTGTCCGGGGGGAAATGCCGGGGGGGGGAATTGTCCGGGGGGGGGAAATGCCGGGGGGAATTGTCCGGGGGAAATGTCCTAAACCGCATTGGCATAGCTCTATGGCCCTGCACCGTTTTGTTACTAGATTCGATGCGACTGGCATCGTTACTGTGGCAGTACGACATTACATACCGTGACACTTAATACCGTGACACTTAATACCGGACTATTCGTACAGACGACACTTGGTCCCATAGACAATTAATATCGACGACACTTAGTCACATAGAAAATTTATCCCAGGACAATTAATACCTATACACATTATGCAGTCTGCATCTTGCCTTTGTTTTTATGAGGAAGAGCTGGACTAAAACGAGTTTAAATTACTATGGAGGCGAATTTCGGTTGTAGTAGCAAGGGTAAACAGACTTTGTAATTATGAATATACGAAGCATCGAGAGACTGCCAAGTTCCAACGGAACCACGGCTTGACACTTTCACTGCAAAGCTCGTTGACAACACGAGGTCCTATGGTACACCAGCAGTGCTGAGAGAAGCATCAGCCCTCTTGTCAAGCCCTGTTACAGATGTAAGCAGCTGGCCAGTTTACGGCATTCCCAGAGAAACCGAGGCATTTACTGTGTTTAGAAAACAGTAACTGGTGGTCAACAGTGTCAAACACAACCCTAAGATCGTCAACAATAATGGAGGAGTCGTTCAACCACCTCTGCCAGCTTATCTAGTTCTTATATAGTTTAGTTCGTATCTTGGAGACAGTTTTAGGGGTAAGCCGGAAATCGCCTCGGACATTTGCCTCGGCCGAATATCCCGTTTTTTTGCACTATTCGGAAGTCTTTGCCTCGGCAAATACTGTACACACAAATATTTGCTTTTCTGTCTCACATGCCGGAATTTGTAGGCTCATACTATCAGCTTTGAGCTTCATCTAGCATATTCATTTTGAAGAAGAAGAGTACAAAAAACACCAACACCGGAAGTCCAGAACGGAAGTCAAGTCCATTTCAATGATTATTTATTTATATAATTCAGAATGCATTAGTCAGTTATTACAAGTACAGAAATTTATATCGATAATTTTTCATTACATGAAAATGTGAAGCTTCGCATATGGAAAACATGGTACTCGCGCGGTTCATACCCGGATCCGGCAAATAGTACATCCACAAATTCCACATACTCGGATTCGGTACTCGGTGGAAAATGTCTACCCGGCTGACCCCTAGACAGTTTTTGTAATTAATTCGCATCTCGTTTTTTCACTAAATTTTACTTATTTATAAGTTAAAATTGGTGTGATTAAATGTCATAGGGACTAAGTGTCATAGGGACTAAGTGTCATAGGTATTATGTGACCGGTATTGACTGTCGTGGTATTAAGTGTCAGGGTATTAAATGTCCCCAAACTGTTGTGTATATTGGCCTTGCCAGTGTTTACAGTAGCCTAAACCTGCCAACATTATTTTACTTTAGCTACTTTTCTTTTGAAGCTGCACAGTAATACTGATCTTGAAATGCATCTTGTTTTGCATGGAAAGGTGAATAAGTCTATTGTAAAAATGACGCACTATTCGTGGAATATTATTCAGTTGTAAATTAACTATTGTCTCGTCCTGCTAATGACGCACTAGAGAAAACATAAATTATAAATCAAATAAAGACCAAACAATACTGTAAGCCAAGAAAATGTCGTAGAAGTTGAAAGACAATGACCTCTGTATTTCTAAACATGTGGATCGACCATTTTCTAGTAATTCTACCTGTTTTTCTGTTTCTGTTGAACGCCATAATGTTGATTTCCTATAATTCTGACACAACACGAAGAGTAAATCGGCATAAACCTATTGCAACACTCGTATTCGTAACACCATTGGAAAGAGCACCGACTTATGCGCATCATAGCAGGCTCCTCTTATTCTGCTTATACGGACCCTTTATTCACTCACTCTCGAGTATTAAAACTTGACCAGATTAAACAAAAGCAGATCAATGAGTTTATGCATCATTACATATTTAAAACATTACCCAAAAAATATGATAACCTTTTTACTTTCACTGCTGATGTTCACTCCTACATCAGAAATCCATCCCTCATTATAATTATTTTTGCACGCACTAACTCCCGTGGATACTCGATTAGAATCACAGGTCCTTCAGCTTGGAATGCACTACCTGAAGAGATCCGCATAGTCTCCAATGTGCACTCATTTAAAAGAAAAGTTCACTCCTGGTTGATAGCTCAAAATTCTGATCCAATTTGATTTGGTTGTTGGGATTTGCTTCTTAAAATGCCGGTGACTTCTATAGTCATCGGATTAACACTGCCTTCGCTTATTATTACATGTGTAATCTGCTACACTGTAGCCTAGTTAGTAGTCTCTCCTATAGTGCAAAGGAGTATCTGATTCATAGTCACTCTGTGAAACCTGCTCTGTTGAGGCATTGGTGTAACATGCACCATTGATGCATTGTTTATTTTTTTAAATTTTGTATAGCTGGTTTAATGATTGTGTTGTCGCAACCTGTCCTAGGAATGCAATGATGTAGCCTACTGTGAATAAATGGATATTACCTAATTTACAGATGCATTGATGTGAACTATTTTTCAATTACAATGAAGTATTTTACTTCTCAATTGTATTAGATAATCTCTTAAGGGTTTCATTGGGTAACCTCTATCTTATTGCATATTAAATGCACTGTATAATACATCATACGGATGTACTGTCACGTCACATTTTACGAATTAATGATTTTTACAGAAGGGTTAATTCACTCCTCTGCAGATTGTGTAATCAATTTGGTATTTGAGTATGTATGTATATGGGATGGTGTGTGGACATGTGCTAATCTGTATGTATCTATGTATGTTTGTTTAAGTGTTTGTATGGGTGTTGCGTGTATGTATGTGAGAGTGCATGTATGTTGCTGACACGCAGGCATATATGTAGGGCTGTGAAAAGGTATGAGTGCTTTCAGGTGTATAAGTAGGTTGTTTCGCTTGGATGCAAGTGGGTATAAGTGTGCATATGTGCGGGTGGGCTAATTTGGCATGAAAGTATGTATGTAGGTGACTGCTCATGAATAGGCTGAGGTTTTCTCTAAAAGTTTAATCCACGGAATTATTATAAACGTTCACATGATTGATCACAGGTTATGTTATCTTGGCTTTAGTTAAGTTCTTGTTATGAACAGTGAAAACATTGTACAACGATATTTATACTTACAGGCTTTAATTAAGTACTGAGTTAAGAATGATGGATGATTGACTGCTTTACACTTACTGTACTACTACCCAGGCGGCCCTTGTAGCGGGGTCATTTGATCCATTTTGGGTCTCCTGTGTAGCCAAACTTTGGAATATAATAATAATGCATGTTTCTGCTTTAACTGTAAAAGTTTGGTTGCCAAATAAACAAGTGTCAGTGTCAAACAAAGTTTGCCAAATAAAACGAGAAGAAATCATTAACATCATCAACGCTTTTATCAAGTACCGGTACTATAATTATGTATGTGCATGATCGATTAATACACTTTATTTTTATGGTCATGACTATTTCTTAACTACCACTATTAGACTTTGACGTACACAACGTGGAACTGTACAAAGTTAGACAGAAAGTTAGTAACCTATACAAAATAATCCAGCTCGATAAAACTCTTACCCTATGTTGAATGTTGTAATCTGAACTGTCGTTTGCCTTTGCCATTCACAATCAATAATATAATATTAAAACTTATGATTGTTCGTGCACAGCTAGGCTCAGCAACCCTTCACAACCAAAAAACACGACGAACCCAGGATCCATCTCTGGATATTACGGGACACGGTATCCGATTGGATAGAGCGCTCGCCTTGTAAGTATGTATTAAAACCCTCGTTCGAGAGTTTTGGGTTCCTCTGAGACGGTTACTGTGGAACAAAGCCTTGAGCAAAGTCCTTCACACACGGCTCTAATATTAAGTGCTCAGCGAATTCGATTGATGCCTGGTCGTTAGATAGAGGCGCTTAATAACTGCATTATAATAATAATAGTAATAATAAAATTATTAATAATAAATTTGTCATAATCGTAATCAGAATAATGATAAGCGGGCAAATTTTTAATGGCATCGTTCATCGCATTGAACACTAACCCACTGCTGCACGCAGGATATGTCAACTATTCGAATGCTGGCATGGTTACTCAGTGGGGCGACCAGGTGCGTAAAAAATCAAAAAAGTCATATTAGAATCAATTCACGGTTATCAGACACGCAATGTTCATAAATATCCTGAATATGCTGGTACCAATGCCAAATTTTTTCTATCAAACGTCAGGGCCTATGCTGTGGAATAATTTACCTGTAGAATTAACCTGGGCACTGTCTATAAGTTGCTCTAAAAATTTGCTGAGGTCTCACATCAGTGCTGTCCAGCATTTTTGACACCGCGGGCCACCGACATAAGTATTACTGAAGCCGAGGGCCGCACCAGTAAACTCAAAAGCAACGACCAATTTTTTATTGAAAATTTCTAACTGTATTAAAATTTATTATGAATGTCAATAATAATGTAATAACCAGTGAATAATAGCATGTAAGTTTGGCATGCACCGTCAAAAAGTATATCAAAGAACGTTCAAGCACGTTTTAGTGAGATATTTAGCTTTGAATTGTGCTTGCAATATTTGTTTATTTGCGGTTGGTATGAAGCTCGGACGGGCCACTTGACCCTAATAAGTAATCATTGCGGCATGCAACACAACTTGAACGTGCCGGGTGAGGTCATAAATGTGTTTTTCTCTGTAAGATCAACATTTTTGTTATTTGATTGCCAGAAACTCTTCACAGAAGAAAAGCATTGTGTGAATGCACCAAATTGCATGCAAACGACATAGTTTTAAATTTTCAAGGCATCGCAAGTTTCCACAAAGGAATTGCTATATTTAGCAAATAATGCTTCATTGGCACTTCACTATTGTGTCTATTGGAACCTTCTGATACATGGTCTGAGTAAGACTCGTTTATATCTCTATCATCTGTACTACTTTCCTGTTCAAATATTCGTTGGATCTCTTCTTTTCTCAAATATCTTACTGTCTGCTATCCATATTTGACTCTGAAGACACATAGAAGTAAAGCGTTTAGATAAGTTATAGGTAATGTACCCTAGGGTGTCCCAAGACAGACAAGGAAAAAAAGTTTTTTTGAAACTTATGATGCAGTCCCTCTAAAAAGTTTCTTTATGGTCCCATAAGAACACCTGCAAAATTTTATGACATTTTTAAAATATTTAGAGGTCCCCCAAGGCCCTTTGAATTAGGGTAGTTTGTCCTAAATTACGCGTGATGTCTAAGTTTGAAAATTATCATAGGATCAGACTTTGATCCCATAATAACATGCTTCATACCATTAGAAAGCTCTTAAATGGTAGGCCTACAACCTACAAGCAATGTCAACATAATATAACACTATTGCATATTTGAATAAAGTTTCAAGTACGAAGAAGACAGAAAACATGCAAAATCGAGA
The DNA here is from genome assembly GCA_963556255.1 of Allolobophora icterica. Lineage (NCBI taxonomy): Eukaryota > Metazoa > Annelida > Clitellata > Crassiclitellata > Lumbricidae > Allolobophora > Allolobophora icterica. The sequence continues at coordinate 13,328,441 of OY744604.1, forward strand.
TTTCTTGGCTTCAATTTGTATGTGCAATAGTTTTGCATAAATTTCCCAATAATATTATTCATGACGATCCTAGCTTCTCCAATCAACGAAACAGGCTGCCCAACATCTTCAGCAGTGCTTTCTAAGAGTACCATTCACCGTCAACAAAGCATTTTCGTAGTGAAGCTGCCGAGCAAACCAAGGATGACTTTCAAGCCTGTTGTGCACTGGGATGGCAAGCTATGACACCACAGCAGTAGACAAGGACAAAGTGAACAGAATGCCAGTCTTGATTTCTTCTCTAGTTGATGGAAGTACTAATACTTCTGGGTGTGCCAAAGTTGGCCTTTGGGTCAGGACAGGCAGCAGTGATAGCAGTTCTGGACCTTTTGAAGTTATGGCAGTGCGATTTGCTATCACCATGTGCTTTGACATATACGCCTCGAACACCGGCAAAGTTAATGGAGCCTGCACTCTTCTAGAGACAGCCATCGGTCATAATCTGCTGTGGATGTTTGAAGTCCTGTTGTCTGATGCATTCGTATTGTGCCTTGATAAAGTTTGTCCATCAACTGGGCCTGACATTCTGCTCTTTAACTGATTTAGAGATAAATGGTCCGACCTGTTCCACCATCAGCCCAAGCCTTTTTGATGAAAACGAATCTGTTATCCAGTTGATGGCCTGTGAATTACAGGGCATCTAACGTTTCAGCAGATTTGTAGTCAACATCTACATCCACTCGTGGTTCTGGTGCTGAGTCGCTGCTGATGCTTGATGCTGCTGCTCTGCAGACACAGGTCTGAAGATGATATAGCGTCGTTCTTGGTACCTATTACCTAAGCCAAGAGCTAGACTAACTCTCTCTCTCTCTCTTCTCTCAGCATCTGTTTTCTGAAGAGAAAGCACAGCTTATCTCGACAAATTAAAGATGATTGAGGATTGCATGTGGTTCAGTCTCTTCCCCGCACAATAAAGGAATTATCTATTTCTCGAAGCTTCTTCCGAGCAACCGCCATCGGCCGCAGTTTTCTCGATATTCCAGTTGCAGAGTGGTTCGAAAGCCAATCATATAAGATCGTTTGTGAGTTTGCTAATAACTTGGCATGTGTGAATGCGAGTGCTGAACGTTGTATTGCTCTTATAGAGTATGTAACAGTATGTATACAGTACGTAACAGTATGTGTATAGTATGTAACAGTATGTTCAACAATAACGAAGAACAGAAACAGTTTCATGTTGAAGTTGTTGACATAGGCAAGACCTTTCTAAGTGAAATCATGACAATCGTGAAGATATGTAGAATGTAGATTGTAGAAATGAAGAATTAAGCAGCTGAAGGTGTAATCAATGATGAAAAATAAGCAGATGAAGGTATAGAGGAGCTGAAACCATAGCCTGTTGCAATATCAAAGAGTTGTACTGATGATTGCTCATAACGATTAGTGGTATTAACTGATATTGCAAAAGTCTAAAATCTTAAGTTTTGTTTAATTTTGGTAATATTTGATCCTAAAACCATACGCATAATATCCAATAAAGTTACATATTTGTAGATTCTACTCTTTAAGACCTTTCCAATGGTGTTTAACATGTTATCATGGGATCCAAGATTGATGCCTAAAAGCGTTTAGAAATTGGACACGTCGGGCGCAAATTATGCCAATATGGGGTAAATGTGAGAGTCTTGGGGGACCCCTAAATATTTTTAAAATGTCATAAAATTTTAAAGGTGTTATTATGGGACCATAAAGAAACTTTTTAGAGGGACTGCATATAAAAATTCAACAAAAAATATTTTTGGGACACCCTAATGTACCCTATATTGAGCAAGTTCAAGATTTTTGACTACAAAAACTGGTGAAACTATGTGATAGTATTGCTCACTGAAAAGAGCAGGCAGCTGGCTTTTTTTAATGCAATTTTACTAATTATGCTACTTTATGTGAATAACATTTGACAAGCTAACGATGACTCGGTTGAATAATAGGCTACAACATATGCGATTATATCGAACAAGGATCAAAACTAACCAAAAATAACAGCTAAAGAAATAATTTACTGCAATTCACATTATTGTCGATGTAACTACGAACAGGGAATTAGAAATGCTAAGATTGTAGTCAAAAACGGAAAGGAAAAGAACGCAAAAGGAGAAAAAGTCAAGGGAAAAATTTAAGAAATTTACGACCCCGGAAATCTTTCGCGAATAACATGTAAGCATCACCACGTCACCAATACCCGATATGTTCTCTTTAAAGCTGAAAAGGAATGTGACAAATTCCTAAAATTATTTGAAAAAATCTTTAACGGTTACAATTTTATAACAACAATTAACCGGCTGGGGTCATAAAAGACCCACCCGGTATGGTTAGGGTCAAAATCAGCTCGCGGGCTGCGTGTTGGACAGCACGGTCTAGCATCATAAACCAAGGGTTATCCAAATAGACTACTTGAATAAGCATTAGCTATTACTTACGTCTTGAATTATTTTGTTTAAGTTTAACTAGGATTTGACGTTGCCTTGGTTGCTGCGTTATAATAAACGGATTGAACGGAACTGAAAAAAATCAGCCACAAATAATGTACATCATTGCGAAAATTGGCCGCTTTGATACCAGAATCATTCTTCAGGTTTTCTAATGTTAAATATTACGATTCTGCCATCTTTCCACTCTTTCTTGTTGGACCGCAATGCGTTTTCTGCAACAAATAATCGCCCCTTTGTTTCATCTAGGCATATTCTGACCGGACAATGGTCTACTTTCGAATCTTGTTTGATTAGGCTTCGCTCACACTTTAAAAAACAATTCAGAAGCCTTATTTTTTTGTTATCTCTATCTGCTACTAGTATGGCTCTCTCGCTGTCTTCTACTAAGCAAATTGGAACATTCAGCTTAATCGATATCCCTTGCACTAACCGTTTTATAATGTTTCCTTCAGCATCGACTATACACACACGATTCAATTCATCCTTTGCGTCTCCATGACAAACGGCAAAATGGCTGCTGGTTAGTTTGATGGCATGCCAAGGGTGATTGAAACCAACAGCTGGTGACAGGCGGACGGTGTGGATTGGAATTCCATCTCTAGTATACTCATTTATCACCTGTTTCTCAAAAAGACAAACTATAACACTGGATTCATAAGTTGACAATCGGCCACTATTTCCTCCGGTTGGCCATTTCGCAATTTGTTCTCCTTTGGGATCAAGTTTCGTGATCAAACTTTTTGATTCATCGTTTTCTTGAAAGATGATGTAAAGGCAGTTGGCTATTTTGCAAGATGTTATATCCATTGATTCTGACATTTCTGTTATCTCCCAGTTCCGTTGAAATAGATACGTTTCCGAGTCATAAACCTCAATCATTGAACTGCCTTCATGTAAAACAAACAATTCTTGCCCTAGGATCGTCATTCCGTTGATTGGTTTATGATGTTCTTTTGCTGCACCTGTTATGATTATGTGAGCCAAGGTCGGCTTCTTTGCATAATCGACGATTCCTATAAGAATAACATTTGCAAATAATCTAAATATTACTAGGCTGATTATTTTATGGAAATAAATTGCAATCAGGGGGAAAAGATCTACAGGTCCTCTGAAGTGGGACATCAAAGATCAGTAAGAAATATTGCGATCGAAAATGAAAAGTTTGAAGCCATTAATTACTGACAACTAAAATTGTCGTATGAAAGTACCAAAGCGTAGTCATAGGAATGGAAATGTGAAAAACTTAAACATCATTTTGTATATTATCTGATATAATCTAGTTCAATTAACATCTATTGCACTGTTTTCATGACGCTGAAGACATCAATCGAAGGTCGCTTCGACTGAAATCACAGTCACAAATCATACATTCATTGGAATAGTTTTAGAAGAAATTCCGATAGATCAGAAAAACCAGAAGCCACGCTGCTATGAGTACACAAGTCGAAGGAATGAGTCTTAATTTTAGACCTGAATACCACTAAAGAATTGACCAGACGACGTGAACTGTGCAGCGAATTCTACAATTTTGGAACAGCTACCGAGAAAGCCCGAGAACCAAATGCTGCTCAGGTTTGGGAACAGCACCATATACCGTGTCTTATGATCGAGTGTAATATCTGTATGCAAGATGGGTGACCATGGAACAGACATAGGTCGGATGCCTTAAATGCAGCGTGATTCTCCTTACAGATTTTATTTTAATTATAGTTACAGTTATAGTTAATGGGTTTTCATTTTAGTAATAGTTACAGTTATAGTTAGTATTATTTTTCAGTTATAGTTACATTTATAGTTAATGGTTTTTCAGTTTGTTAGAGTTACAGTTATGGTTAACATTTTTTAGTCATAGTTATAGTTATTGGACTTTTATTTTAGTTAATTTTAGTTAGAACATAGGCCTAATTACAACTGGCCCCAATGGCTCTCCGCCTGGTCCCTATGAGGTCATCGATTAATTATCTCAAAGTTTTAAGCAGATTTTGATCTCCTCCCCTTGTCAACAACTGTCAAACATACAAGGACCCCCTAACAAAATGATGTCAAAGAAAATTACCCCTCCCCCAGAAAATTTCTATGATTCTAACATATGCAAAAAACTGAAATTGCCGAAAAAACAAAATGTTGTTATTCAGATTTGAGTTTTATACTTGATGGCTACAGTACATATGGAATCACTGTCTGTCACAGATATTTTAATAGATTTCTTCCATTCAAAAATACAATCTTGTTTTCTTTTAAATGTGTATTCAATTTGATTTTTATTATGAACATTTCTAATTTGAACATGAACATGATTACTTTTTCTATAATATTCATTTTAACATAGAAAATTAAAATCAAAACAAGTTTCTCACTCTTTAATATTAACAACCGAAAGAACAAATTATCTCTCCATCAAAAAGAAACTCGAAATATTAGATTTTCGAAAAGAACCCAGGATATCTGCAAACAGAATATGCAGCACATTCTCTTTTTAGCTGGGAACAATAAACGGGATAATTTAAAACGAAGAAAATATCGCGTTTGATTAAGTTACAAACAAAAATGAAATAAATCACTCATAAAGACTTGCCGAATCAATGGTTGCTTTTTTATTAAATTATTGCTGACGTCAATTTGTCCTGAATACCCCTCCCCCTTGTCAAGCCTCCCCTTGTCAAACTTTTTCAAATCCCTTGCCCCATTTTGTTGATATAATTAATGGACGACCCCATGGGTAGGCCCTAATTTAAAAACTCCTCTTTTTCAAGTAATATATGTTTATCGATATTGCACTTTTTATTTCATAAACGAAAATAGCGATGAATTTTCGTTATAGTTATAGTTATAGTTAATGATATATTTTAGTTATAGTTATCGTTAACGAAATCATTTTTTGTTCGTTAACGAACATTTTCGTTATCGTTAACGTTAACGAGAATCACATTGCTTAAATGTAACGTTTTGTCAACTATGAAGCAGACTTTGAAATGAACCTGGTTGCGATCTTATTAGTTTTGGCAGCGGTCATTGACTACCATTTGATGCATTGTTCTAGTAGGGCTTGAATAGTTAGTGATTTCGGTATTGGACCAAAATATTAAACTTTCATCATGCTCTTAGCTTAATCAGTTTTACGCAATAGTGTTATTAAATGAATATTAAACTATCGATAATCAGGCATAAAATACGGCTAGAAAGATAGAAAAAAATAAATTTCAGAAAATATTTTTTAAGTAGTAAATACAAATGCAAAATTCAGTTCAATCTATGGACGGTTAAAATTCTCAGATTGACACAGAAATCAGAACATTGTAAATTTATGGCAAAAAAGAGCTGCGTTGTTTAAAATAGGTCGCATACAAAGTATTTATACTATAGATTGTTTCGCTTATGCCAGATTTTCCTTCCAAACTTATTAAATTCTTAGTGCTGCATAGATATTATCCCACCTGCTGGATATAGATGTTGTTCTAGTTCCTTCATTTTGTCTTTCAGTTGGATGATTTCGCTGTCTAAAGACCTATTTCTCTTCTGCAGTTTCTCTATTTCCTCTGACTGGTCTTTTATCTTGTCTGTATACCCCGTTGCTTCATTTCCTAGAGTACTGATTTTGACATCCTTTTCAGTGTTCAAATTTCGAAGTACTCTGATCTCGAGTTTTAGATCATTTATTTTACTCGACTTTTGTTCATTCTTTTCTGAAATTTATAAACATTACGTTCAATAAAAACTAAGTAGAACAGATACTTTTGAAAGTAAGAGATTTTAAATTGCATACATTGGTCTTGATTCTATACACGAGGTGAATACTCAAAACGATTAAAAGTATATGTAAATATGAGTGTTACTAATATAGGATTGAATTTCATAAACCTTGCAATGATATTGAATTAAGATCGTTCGTTTCTTTTTTAGCTCCTTCTTCCGCTGTTGCTGTAATATTTCACAACAAACAGAATTTAAACATGGGGAATATAATTTTAAAACAAAGGTTTCTGTATAAATCTGACTTAGAGTAAAATGCAATGAATTGCAGCCGCATTCAATGCATGATCTTTTATTACATTTCTCTGAGACCTTTCTTTTTATGAATGCTGAATAATTTGTCTCACCGGTTCAACAATATTGCAGCTGTTTATAAAAGGGGACTAGATGCTCAAATCCTAAGACAAATCAAACGTTCAAAATGCGTCATCGTTATGAGGTTAGCGCGATTAAAGTGTCGAAACACTGCCCTTGCAGAGAACTTATTTCAACTCTGAGACGAATTACTTGGCAGTTTCTCTAAGATTGTTCTAAATGATTTTGTAACCTTCTTTCCAAGAACACGTCATTATTGATTGAAGATGTTGAATTACTTGATGCATCGAATAACCGAAGCTACATATTTTATCTACTATGGTAGTCACTTTCTTGCAGAATTAGAAGAGGAAGGTAAGTTGACATGGTTTAAACTTGGTTTAGTGAAGAGCATTTTATACATATTTTCCAGAGCATTTTATACATATTTTCCAGAGCGTTTTATACATATTTTCCAGAGCGGTCTTAAATACAGTATAAATTATGTAAAATTGCTTCGATGATAATAGGATGCAATTCACTACTCTCTGGAAACTACTGTTCAGCGTCACCAACCCAAAAGCATAAATCTACCACCGAGCAGGTTGATTGTCAGTTTAAAGGAATCAAGGGTTTCAAAATACTTGCTTGAAGGTGAAAGGCTACCTGTTTCCCAAGAGTTTTCATACCGCTTTGCTATACACCTAATGCGATAAAATCATTGAACTCAAGGCTATTATACAACAAACCTTACTATATTCGGCATAAATTTGAAATAGAACATCATAAGAGTCCGGGCAGTGGCGATAAAGATTTTAATAAAGCAAATATTGAAACACGAAAGTAACTAATTCCTAAATACGTTTGACAAGCAAGGCAATATATATAGCAAACACGGACCTCGCTAAATATGAAATGAAATGGTTACAGTTGAGACAGGACAAGACATTGTAAAGTAAACCAGGGAAGGGGGATATATGAATGATATCATTCATAGTTGCTAGCAGAGGCGCCAGCAGCGTGACGCACTGGACGCACGTGCGTCCACTCACCAAATCAAATCCATACAAGGAATAGGCATCGCATCGATATTTTTGTTAAAAGGCAATGCGGCATGTTAAAGCATTAGATTTTATCTAAATTGAAACATTTTGTTACGCTTGTCACTACTCACTACTCTATCGATGGCAGCTATTTCAATATTCCTACATATATATTATAGTAGCAAAGCGGGCAAGCGGCCATATTATTTGTTTACGAGTGTGCTGTGCGTCCAATTTTTTAAGCCTGCGGGCGCCTCTGGTTGCTAGAAACGTTAAAAGCTAAATAAAAACGGAAAAAACCCCGTTTTTGAAAAGAATAAAAAACGAAAAAAACGGGAAAAAACGAAAACGAAAATAATTTGACTGCAATTTAAAATTAAAAATCTTGTTCACACCATTTAATCAGCAAATAACACAACTTTATTAAGTAACATTAATCTACAACAATAATTTTATTTTTTTATAAGTTTGGTTTAATAAGAAATTAAGAAATAAAAAATATTGAAATATTTTCAAATTTAAATTGAACTAGAAGTGTGAGCCTGTGATGTAGTAGCAGCATGCTTACATGTAGTTGCATTATCTAAGGCTTCTTGCATACCCCGTGATCGATCGAGTCGAACTGCTACGATCGACTTGGCTCGGTCGACGATCGACTCGATCGACTTTGTCGACTAGTCGACCTCTCGTCGACTTGATCGACTTGGCAAACAAACGATCGACTTGGTCGACTTTATCGACTTGGACTGTATCTCTTGGCCACAGGTCCGGGAGCCATGGCGCAAAAGGTGCCAATTGCTCACACAAGTTTTGGCTCTGTAGCGCCGAGGCACAAGCATGCTCGCATAAGTTTTGGCTGGCGCGTTGTATTTGATGCTTGCTAAAGTAGTTATTGACTTATTGTGCTACAGACGCGTTTCGTTTCATGAATATGTAGGCCTAGTATAATAAACTTTTCCACTGATTGTAAAAAATTACAAAGTATTGTCATTGGTTACCATCGGATATAGGCCTAATGTATAATTCTATCCATCTTATGTCTGTACTTTGCCTGAGGTTAGCTCATGCAACTATAAAACGCTTTCCAAGCCACTGCTCTTGGCCAAAGTCGAAGCATTCAGTCTCGTCCTAACAAACAGGCATTCCACCGTTTTGAGATCGTTTACTGTCTACCATGATGTAAAAAACAAATGTTTTTACATCATGCTGACTACAGAGCTGAAATTTCCTGAAACTAGCGCATTTTTAACGCATCATAATCTTACCATTTTCACCGTAAAACTGTGAAAAAAAGTATCTGCAGCTTCCACTAGGGGCCTATATGAAATCACCATCGCAAGAGGCTCGTAGTTTGCACTGAACTTCAAATCATGTTAATTACAGTAGTTGTGCGTTTACAAAGCATTACGTCATAACATCATGTGGGTCATTTTGTGAAGTAGCAGCAAAAAAGTAGTAAGAAAATATTTCATAGTCGAGTCAAGTCGAGGAAACAACGATCGACTCGACTTGTCAAAACATATGATCGACTCGACTTGCAAGTCGATCGAGTCGAAGATTTTTCGACCGACTCGACTTGGCCGAGTTTCGATCGACTTGATCGACTTACTCGATCGATCACGGGGTATAGCTTCTTGTTTAATTGTCATTGTTTCTTGTTTCATCCTTTCAGTATTCTCTTCTCTGATCATATTCTTGATGTCTGTAGGCACTTTTCACATGATTTTATATTGTTATCGTCTCCCGCGAGATGATCCCAGTATGGATCTCACCACCCGAATAAACTTTCTCATAGTATATGCATTTCAATTTAGCCAATGCTGAGTTTTTGTCTTTCTCGATTATCAAAGTAACGTGAATTCATTCGGCAGCCTTTTCTTGTGGCATTTTGGATAACTTAGAAAAAACTTTTTAACATTTTATTTATTGTACTGTGCTAGGCCCTATTTAATAAAGGGATCGTTCTTTATTTATGTCAACAAATTTTAGGCAGTTTCTGACCCCCTCCCTCCCTCTTGTCAACAACTGTCAAACATTCAAGGACCCCCTAATAAAATTATGTCAAAAATAATTTACCCCCACCCCCAATCTTTCCATCGAAAAGAAAGTCGAAATATTAGATTTTCAAAATGAAACCAGGATATTCGCATTTAGGAGATTTTCTCATTAATCTGGGAAACAGCAATAAGATAATTTAAAACGAAAAACATCGCTTTTGTTTAAATTACAAAAAAAAGAAATAGATCACTCATAAATTTTCCGAATCCATGGTTGCTTTTTGATTAAATTATTGTTACGTCAACTTGTTTTGAACACCCGCTCCCCCTGTCAAGAATTGTAAAACTTTCTCAAACCCCTTCCTCCCCCATTTCGTTGACATAATTGATGGACGACCCCAAAGCAGGCCTATTTATTTCTGAACTGATGGCGTAATTATTGGCGTAAATTAGCTGAATCCTTGAAAGTACGGAGACAACGTAAGGCACATCGGACTAAAATAAAATCATAAAAAATAAAAGACGAAAAAATCGAGAAGGAAATAGAAAAAGAAGAAAAAAAGTGATTTTGGGGGAAATAAAAAACGAAACAACGGTTTTAACAACTATGGTATCATTCTTATTTGAAGAACCTAAGATATTGAAAGACATGGTTTGATACCCATAAGCTCCTGATAGGTCGACTTAGCCTCCTCCTACTTCTTTGGGGGCAGCTCTAACATGAGCTGAGCCCAGCCTAACTGGCTGCCAAGACATGCGTTCTATAAGATCTTGATAATTGTAGTGCCATAATGTTTCAATGTTAGGCTACTTACTGTGGTTTGTCAGTGAGCTTCTCAATTAACACAAATATACTGTTTTCGTTGTTGCTGTTGTCGCTGTTGGTGTTGTTGGTGTTGTTGCTGTTGACGCTTTGAGATCAATGGTATTTGGGGACTGCCAAATAAATATAGGGTGACTCGATAGGTCGAGAACGATTTTGAATGCAGACAAATATATGTTATACACAATATAATATGGAAAGTTGTATACTGGAGGATAGGTTGTTCAAATGAGAATGTTACGCAAAAAAATTAGATCACTAGCTCACTTATTAAAAGTTTAGCGCCAATATCTGTGACGTCATAAAAATTCGTGCCAAGCAAACGTAAACAAGCAGCGTTATCATTGACTAGTGAATACGCCATTTAGGCAATGGCGGCCTTAAATGAATCGCAAATTAGGGCTCAAGCTATTACATTATTGGAAGAAACGTACAGTTACAGTGTTATAGGAAAGAAATTGGGTCGTTCTAAATCGTGGATTAGCAAGTGGGCTAAACGCTACAAGCAGAGTCCAAGCGAGACGCTGCGGAATCGATATCACGGTGGTCGTAGGCTAAGTCCGTGCTGACTGCTGCCGCTCAAAACTTATCAAACAGTCTAAATATCGGCGAGGACAGAGTTTGCGAAAATTAGAACGTCGGTTAAAACACAAACGCCTTGCTGGAAGCAAAGAGACAATAAGGCGTTTTATGCGGACGACGCTGAAATGGAAGAGTTTCAAGAGAAAAAAAGTCCCAAAGTTAACTGATGCTTACAAAGTTCGCCGAGTAAACTTCGCGAAGAAGTTTAAGGATATTGATTGGTCGCGTGTTAATGTTCAGTGATGAATCGCCCTTCAAACTCTACCACGTACCTAACAGTAAGAACGACGTTGTGTGGGGATCACAAGAAAGTTCTGTTCCGTGCGCTCCACAGGTGAAGTTCAATCCCTCAGTTATGGTGTGGGGAGGCATGACATCTCTTGGATTAACAAAACTTCATATCATTCCAAATAAAACTTCAGTCACTTCGAGTTATTACATTAATGAGATACTGGAGAAAGAAGTCAAACCCGCATTCCAGCGAACTGCAGTCTGCGCTCAGTTAACAGCCACAAAAATGTTTCATAATAACGGCGAAGGATTATTTCAACAAGACGGTGCACGTGCACACACATCAAAAGCTTCAGTCGAATGGTTGAACAAAAATATCAATGGATACATCTCACCGGGGGACTGGCCGCCTAATTCGCCGGATTTGTCACCAATAGAAAATGTTTGGAGTATTATGGCGGCAACTGTTTATGCTGATCCCGAACCCCAGACATTGAACACCTTAAAACGTCGGCTTCGTAAGGCATGGACATCGATACCTCTGACAACTCTGAAAAATCTAATCGGCTCGATGCCTAATCGACTTGAGGCTGTAATAAAGAGTAAAGGAAACATTATTAAATACTAAATGATAATTTGTAGTAATTAATTAATTATGTGTGGATTAACAATGATGGTCGTACAATATTGTTTTCTGCCTAATTGTTTACGTTTGCTTGGCCCGAATTTGATGACGTCACGGATATTGGCGCTAAACTTTTAATAAGTGAGCTAGTGATCTAATTTTTTTGCGTAACATTCTCATTTGAACAACCTATCCTCCAGTATACAACTTTCCATATTATATTGTGTATAACATATATTTGTCTGCATTCAAAATCGTTCTCGACCTATCGAGTCACCCTATATTAAAAATTACAGAGGGCATCCATATCATAATAGATTTAATTTCAAATACCTTGCGACGTTGTGGGGCGGTTAAGGCTAAGCAGTTCCTGTTCAGTTACAAGTACTTTCATTGCTGTAATATAAATGAGAGGCTTATAAGAAGATATCAATAATTGCAAGCACTGAATTTTAGCAATCAATAATGGAGATGAGGTCACAAAAGTACACTCTGGAATTTGACATAGAGTTATTTGCCATATGCAACAGGCTTATTCGTTGCACATACTACGAAATACACGGTAAAATTGTCAGCTTTGTTATAAGCAAAATGGATGTATTCGAATTATTTCGGTTCTTAGTTGTTGCCACTTGCTTTCTGAAGGTGAATTTATTAACAGAAATGCTTCAGCTGAAACATCTATCACGCTATGGGCCCAGGCTTCTTAACAATGTCTATGTAGGAGTTTGAATAAATTTCTAATCATTGCAGCAGCATATTAGTGAGAGGAATTCAGGGGACATATGTTATTATACAGTTTATTAATGTTCAAGGTGCTCAAGGTCCAAAAATTGTTAACTACTACAGCATAGAAAAAACTTTCTTTATTAAAAGATCACATAATCTAAGATTGACTGGAAAGGCATTTAGAGAAGGGCTGACTCATTTTAAATAAACTACCCTTAGATATTCGAAAACTATCTTATACACACTATGATCTCATTAATACTGCACCCCCTGCTACCTCTTCACACGAGCTTGACTCAAAATTGAAAACACTCCTTTTCCACAAATCCTATCCTAATTACTCTATATCTCTGTCGCCGCTCCAATTCCAAGCAACGTCCACTGTAACTGACTTTATTGCCATCTCACTGTCTGCATGTCTGACTCTTGGAGCAGGGTTAGGCAGACAGACAATGACCTCATTAGATTACAACCCTATAAGATTACGATTACGCTTTGACGTAGCCTATTGATTTCAGACGAATTCCAGATGGCAGACCACAAGTCCTCTCAGGACACTTTTTGCTTAAGGTACACCGTAGCCTATAAGATGAAAGCTTTTCCATAACACTGTCGCAACTCAGTATGACACTAGTAGACTATGTTACTTATTTTTCAAAATTTTATTGGACTTGCCTTTCTGCCACCGTTTCATCGGTCGGTAGACGCGTAGATACCAAACAGGAGGGACGAATCCAATGACGACAATTAGTAAAACGATAATACAGATGATGGCATTGATGTATGGCTTGCAGATCTCATCAACTGCCGGACAATCCACGACTTCAGGCAATTAAATAAACATCTGACATTTTATCTGTTCATTAGAAATCGAAAAATGTTCTTTAGTTTTCGTAGAAGGCCTCATTTACTTCGAAACGTAGGCCCTACTTTTCATGATGAATAAAACCATCCTCATTAGTGTCCCCATCTTGGAGACACCGCTAATGAGGATAGTTCGTCATCCAATGCTGAATATTGCCAATTTATAGATTCCTTCATTTCCGAAGTGTTTATTTGCAAATCGGTTTTAGTTGTTGCAATCCTAATAGTACAAACTCCCATTAAAGTAAATGTAGGCAACAACAAAATGCATCATACTAATATTTAATTGTGAACATCTGATTTATTCGGCTAAGATGACACACACGCACACCTACACACACACACACACACACACACACATATATATATATATATATATATATATATATATATATATATATATATATATATATATATATATATATATATATATATATATATAGAGAGAGAGAGAGAGAGAGAGAGAGAGAGAGAGAGAGAGAGAGAGAGAGAGAATGTGATTATTGAGGTGCGCCAGAGTCTAGTGGTTAACGTCTGCCTGTCGCGTTTCAAATTTTAGCCAGGACAAAATTTGTTTAGATTTTTCGGTTCCACATACGCTCCCTGATCAACTCAACTAACACGTGTATACTGACCATACAATGTCAGTGGGAAGATCAGGCGGAGAGTAAAGGAATGGCAACCCGTCTCATATGTCGAAGTTAAGGAAAATAGAGTTGCTAATACATCATGCCCATGGCGGTCCGAGGCTGCCCCAGTTCTAGCTTATGTGCTTCTTTTGTATAAGTATTATGTTGCGTCCATTAACTCGTGTAAAGGATCGGCATCGGACTGCGCAGTGCACGGAGATAGACGTGGCGCCCCTTGAGTTTGTTCCTAAACAGAGAAGCAACATACCTGATCCTGTTACTTTGGTTATGCCGGATTTACACCCATCATTTGATATCGCCGATCTTGTTGTGTTGCAAAAGTATGAATCACCGTCCTTCACAGTAGAATTTCCTCCAATCGTCAGGTTGCATACTACTCGGTTGGTGTCTATGGTCTCATGGGTCATTCCTTCACTGACGGTTATATTATCGCTGGCCCTACGCCATGTCAGTATTGGAGCTTCGTTGCCCTTATATTTAACTGTACAGGATAGAATGATTTGGTTTGGTTCTATTCCGCATTTGTTTGGTCCAATGATTTCATGCGTGTCCATGTGTGGCTCGCAAACAGGGTGTGAATCTACAAATCACCGAGAAGTTATCTTTAAATTTTCCATTATCATTAGAATTTAGGTGCGCATAGCAAAAAGGAGTCCAGTTCGAACAAAATTACACACATTTACACATTTAGTAATTGAAGTCTGGATAGATATACCTTTTTCTTTCGAACTGCAATTAAGTTTTCGGTTTTGAAGACAAGATGGTAAGTTTCAGCAGCATGCAATATATACTTGGTAGACCAGACGTGGTAAATCTATACCATAAGCACTGCAGCAGTGCAAATCTCTAACAACGATAATTTTTTCGAAGGGAACGGAAGCCGAATCCGTTAAGACACTGAATACAATAAAAGCTAGATCCATTTTCTTTATCTAAGCAAATCGATTGTGAGCATGTGTCGAACCTAGAACAATTAGCTGCGCTGATTCTTTCTTTCCTCGTCCGGTCTCATCCTGACACTCGTAGACTCCAGAATCTTCGACTTTAACAGATGGAATGACTAAATTGTAAGCTCCGGTGGCTTCGTTCTTTTCCATTTGGAATCGACCGATGTAACGCGTGTAGAATTGACCATAACTGTAGACGGGATCTCTATCTTGATTTGACCCGAATGGAGTGTGGAACCAGTGGATTTCCTCAAGAATGTTTGTCGAGCAGTTGAGAAATGTTGAACCACCTACCACTACCTCTGTGCTAGTTGGCTTGGTAACAATTTCAGCGACTCCTAAAATGCGTCACAAACGCAGTCATAGGAATTCACTATATTCAGCAGGAATTGTACTGGGGCCTTGCAGGTCTTCGCGTCTTCGCATAAGTCATTTGTCTTCGCATAGCGCACACTCAATGCAAACATTCGTTATCTTAAGAGCTACTTCTGATTCTAAGTTTAGTTGAATGCGGTAAAATAGGCCCCCTATGCATGTTATCTACGATTTTAATTAATTGCAAGCGCTTATAAATGGCCCTATTATATTCATTGAATATATTACAGTTGTTCATTCGTTTTGTTACCCTCAGAGTCAACCGTTACCCTTGTAGACAAATGGTTCATGATTTTAAGAGATTTGTTTCCAAAATCAATGGTTAATAGTAAATATATCAAAATGTTTGACATTTAGGCCCTACTGTTACTTTAATTGCTCAAATTGTATCCTTCGGCAAAAAAGTTACAAATCTGTAGTAGTAACTTTCGATTAATAAAGCATTTGCATTATGACACAGTTTCATTTATATATTTCTAATAGGATGACGCAAAACACTTTCATGGGATATTTCAATCTGAACAAGACGCATTCATACCAATTTTTAAGGACACAAGAACGAGCACGATAGTCGTTGAAATTCTGCTGTTCTCCATCTCTTTCGTGTTATCTTCTCTGAGAATCTTTCTTTTTACTGGATACGCTGTACAAAAGCAGTTCGTTCAAGATCTAATTCGTACAGAAAATAGCAGTAGACTGGTCTAAATACCAATGCGCTTTAGGGCTCTCCCCCTAATTAAGCCTTGCATCAATTAGAGATTAATGTATTTGACTATGAAATGTGATGCAGTTTCAACAAACAGGTGTTCCACTTTTGTAGCATCCTACTACACATCAAGAAAGCAATGCTGTGAACTGAATCAGTCAATAGTTTAGCCTACAATGTGTTGTTTCACTTTCAATATCATATTAAGTAAGCCTTTATGCATCGCGAGTGTAACTCCAGCACAGTGATAGATGAGTGCGGGTAAACCAACGTCTGAAAACAAGACTAGTGAATTAATGTGTTTTAGTAATTACAATAGTAATTACAATTGTAGTCATACAGGAAAGCATATCACTCTTACAGTCGCTAAGAGTTTCAAAATATTAGCTCACTTTCATTATCTCTAGTTGTTATTAGGTTGGGCCTATTGACTAATAAATTGTTAAATTCGTTGATATAATCTTCGATTTATGCTAAGAATGAACAATTTGAAAAGGCATCACTCTATAAAATGTTATAACTGTGTAAATAAACCTGTAAATGAACTGTACGAGACTACCGTATATGAACCAAACTGCTGTGCATACTAACCTTCATCAGTTGATATGTCTTTTGACCTAGAAGTAGCCAGATATGCTATATAATCAGAGTGACAATATCTAACATCTAAGCTTTATCATCTAAGCTAACATTACGTACTTGTACGCACAGGTGCGATCAATATTCAAAATGGCCATCAGCGCTTTTTGTGGTTTTCTCATGTACGTGGTTTTCTCTTTCACAATGTTCACCGTTCGCTTTCATTATCGATCCTTAAAAATGGCTTTTATCGAACTATTGCGCCATTATTTTGTTGAAACGCTCGATCTAAGAATTAAAGGGTTGAACAGTTACGTATTTCTATATTTTTGTGTACGTACCTGCAGCTGAAAGAGGTTCAAAATTGTGAATACGATAGAAAGCTGACCTTAGCAACAAGCAAGCCGATCTTTTGACCTTTAACCAATCAGCTAAGGCTTAATCAGAGTGCAAAGACACTCGTTGTGGCTCCGCCCACATTTATATATGGTGTGTTGACGAGGCACGTAAGTGTTTCCGTGTCTTTTTCAAAATGGACGTGGTTTTCTCTTTCAGTGTTCACAGTCATAAATAATAAAGTAGCCTACGTTTACCATAATTTTATATGTAAAAATATGTTTACTAAAATCGTGAAAACTATCGAATTTGCATTGAAAAGTGCATGGGATATAAATATGTTTGTAGTAATCTTAATTCTGCCTATGTACTAAGTCTTGTATATTTTAGGCGTTGGAGTGATAGACAGAAAACGTACGTAGGCCTACCGCTGGCCGAAGAGGTAGCTGCGACAATGTTGTGCTGCCCTGCAGGCCCGCCGAGAGGGAGGGGCAAGGGGGGCAAATGCCCAGGGGCCCGGCGACTTTTTAGGGGCCCGGGCCGGGCCCGCAATCCACTTATGAAAAATATTATGATCAGTTATACAACGTTTATGATTTATGCCTTTTTGAAAATATTATCTGACGCTTAACTACAATCAGTTTAGACTATAAGCATCTGAATAAAATCATAGTTGTATATATAAATATAATATCGTACGGTCGTACCCGCACTTAAATTGTTTCATTTTTATTTTTTTCTTATTTTTTCGTACGACCATAAGCTATTAATATAAAACCTAAAGATAGTTTAGAGACCCGTGAATGCTCTGCCTAGGGGCCCGTGATTGTTCGGCATAGGAGCCCGCAACTGCTCTGGCTAGGGGCCCGTGACTGCTCTGCCTAGGGGCCCCGAATTTCTGTCGGCGGCCCTGCTGCCCTGGGAACTTGTTTGTGGTTTCTTACCGTGACGCGAGATGGCACTTGGTGGGTCTTACCGTGACGCGAGATGGCACTTGGTGGGTCTTTGTTGAAATTTACAGTTGAGGGCGCTGGTCGTTTGTGGATATTTCGGCCTCCAGATGGGACCGTTTCAGTCGTGAACATAAAACATACATTGTACAATAAAATATGAAGTCGCGTGATGACGAGCTCTTTGATGCATTCTTCCCAGTAAACTCAGTCAGGTCGCGTCACTGCCCGTAATCACCATGATTTGACGCTGAGTGTAGATCTCGTCGTCGTCGAGCTCGGCGCATTGAGGGACTTAATAGGCGAACGCGGTCAGCGAGCGATAAGATTGCTTGGATTCGCTTTATTTGCGATGTGCACTCCTTCTATCTGGACCGGGAGCAGGAGCGGGACTACTGGAGGCGATCATTATTCACCGATCAGACGATCCTAAGAAACTTTGGTCCGCCTTCCTTGGTCGCCAGTCGGGCATACACAGACACCGTCACCCGTCACAGCCGATGCATTCCTGGATAGACTGACCGCAAAGATCTCAACAATCCGAAGTGGAACCTCACTGTTCTACCGCCGGATCATCCGCCTACCAGCCACCGTCTTTCTGACATCCGTGAGATTGCAAGCGCTGAATTGCGCTCATTCAGCTTAACATCGGGACCGAAAACGTGTGAGATTGATCCTGTACCTACGTCTTTGGTGCAGAAACACATCGACATAATCCTCTCATTCCTCATTATGTTGTGTAACTGTTCAATTCGTGAGGCTCAACTACCGATATCACAGAAACGCTCGATTCTGCACCCGGCTCTAAAGCGCGAGGGCATGGGGATCCAAGTGATCCTGCAGAATATCGCCCAAAATAATGGCAATGTTATGTTTATTTCTATGATTCTTGAACATATTATTGCTAATCAGCTGATTGTTTATTTAGATATGAATGGTTAGCTCCCTTCTCATCAATCTGGGTTTCGTAAGAACCACTCCACTAACACCCCTAATACGTCTCCTGTCTGACTTCTATGGTACTATAGATATTTTGGGATAATATCTCTTTTGGCTCTTTCTGATGTCAGCTCTGCTTTTGATTCTGTGGGCCTTGGCCTGACTTATAAACCTTTCGAGTGTCTTTGCTCCTTTCTTTCAGAACGCGCAACCTGTGTCGCCTTTGGTTCCTCACGGTATGCATGGGTTCCTGCCCCTTTGGTGTCCCCAGGGCCCTGTCCTTGGGCCATTGCTATATACTATTTACACGTCAGGTATTGGGGCCTTCTTGACTTCCTGTGGGCTCTTTCACCAGCTGCATGTACGCTGATGACGTACAGGCCTACACTTACTGCCCTCTGACCTTGCAGTGATGGCTGTCCGACAGATGTGCCAGGCAATGGACGTCCACTTTAACTGGCTGGCCTCTGGCTGTCTTGTTCTCAATTCGTCTAAGACCCAGTTTATCTGACTTGGCGGTCGTAGGCGTCTGGCGGGCGTTAATCTGCGCTTGGTGGCTGATAAATTTCCATACGTTACCTTCTTGCAATCGATCTGAGACCTGGAAATTGTTCTCGATCAGGAACTTTTTTCTCCCCTTATATAGTCTAACTCAGCTTACTCGTAGCTGCGATTTTCAGCTAGGCCAGCTGCGGGCTATTTCTCGCTCCTTATCTCATGATGCTGCAGTTACGTTATCCATGTCTTTGTCACCGTCGACTTGACCTCTGCTGTTCAATCTCGGTTCTCTTGCTCTGACTGCTCGTCTTGATCGGGTTCTTCGATCTGGTGCGCGTATCATTGGCCGCCTTCACAAACGCGTCTCTGTTTCAGCCTATGTGCACATTGCACTAGCTCCCCATATCGCAAAGCATCCATCAACTATACAATAACTGCGCTGGTCTAGCGATGCCTTGTTCGCTGTGCCCCGGTGTATTTACGTGAGCTCTGCTGTTGTGTCACTGATGTTGTTGGCCGCCGAGCCCTTCGCTCTTCTTCTGCGGGTTACCTCTTGGTTCCTCGTGCCACCACCACAACTAGGAAGCGTCGCGCTTTATCTGTGGTCGGCCCTTCCATCTGGATTCGTCTCTCATTGGAGATACGCCTGCTGCCTATGAATAGTTCGCTTACGTTTTCAAGTTACTGAAGTCCAGATCATACTGCTGTGGTTGGGCTGGGAGTGCGTCTGAGTATGCACCTTGAGGGGGGCGCTATATTATAAGTATCGGAAGTGAATGAATGAATAGCGCATTTTAGTACCTCTCAAAGCGATTCCTGCGTATAAGCTTACCTAAATTATGTTAAATTCACAAAGAACAAACCGTTAATCAACAAGCGAGCAGTTTTGAGATAAACAGAAGAGTCGCCACTGGCAAGTTCCCGCCAGCACGAAGCAATAGCAGCAATGTTTGCGTTATTTTACCGTCATCAATGTGAAGCACTGTTCGGCTTTCTTATCATTAGCAATCAGTAACAATGTTCGCTCATGTTACGATCAACAATATCAATTTATCATCAGCAATTAGTAACAATGTTCATCTTCTGTTACCATTAGAAATGAAGATTAAATGTAGCATCATCGCCTATTTAAAAGAGTGAATACAGCAGCGCTGTGGTTTAAACGATTCCTGACTTTTGTCTGACCTTATCGTCTACCACAGAAACAGTGTACTATCATAACTGCGTCACAATGTAAGTGCTGTAAATTTCGTCAATGTGCTTTGTTTGGTTTTATCTGCTTTCATTGTTTGACAGTTTTGACATTAAAAATCAGGACCCGGTGCTCGTCCGGTTTTTTCTTACTAGAACTCCAGTTGTTAACAGCTACGAATAGCCTACTGTTAGTTTCATCGAAACACAGTCGGACTGGGTAATCTGTCTTATGAAGGTCGACATCGGTAAGATTCTTCTTGCATTCTAAAAGCGCGCTCCGCAGGAATATTCGATGGTTGTTTCTATCTGCCACGACGATTAATCTTTCATTGTCTTCTACTAAACAGACTGGAACTTTCAGTTTCGACAAGCTGTTTGATTGATCGCGTTTCGTAGAAACCGTTATATTTCCATCCAAATCAACAACGCATACACGATGAAATTCATCTTTTCCATCGCCATGACTGACTACAAAGTGCTGACTGGTCACTTTCATGGCATGCCATGGATGAAGCAATTGGAGTGCTGGAGACAAACTAACTGTAGTAATACGATCTCCTATGGGCGAATATTCTATTATCACTTGTTTGTCGAGTAGACATAAAATGACGTTGGATTCATAAGTAGATAGACGACCTGTTTTTCCACCACTTGGCCACTGACTTAGTACTTTTCCTTTAGGATCAAGTCTCATGACTTTACTGTCAACTTCATCGCCTGCTCGGCCGATGATATAAAGACAGTTGGCGGTTTTGGAAGATGCTATGTCCAATGGATCTGTCATTTCTCGGATCTCCATATTACGCTCATGTTGGAACGTCTTTGAGTCATACACACCTATTTCCAGACTACTTTCAGTAACTGCAAATAATTCGTTACTTAATACGGTTATACCAGTAATAGGCTTCACTTTATTCTGTCCAGATAAGCTTATCGTGTGGACTAAGATCGGTTTACCTGCGTAATCGAAAGTTTCTACAAAAAGTGAAAACAACATTTCATTATAAATTGCGGACTCGTCAAATATTGATGATAGGTAAAGCACTGAATATTGGTCGAGCGTTGAATACAGATCAAGCACTGGATATAGGAGAAAAATGAAAAGAGATCATGCACCGAATACAGGTCAAGCATTAAAAATATGCCAATCACTGGAAATAGGTCAAGCACTGAATACAGGTAAAAAACTGAACATAGTTTGTAGTATTATCAGATTCATGTAAAATCATGCCTAAAGCTAGAAAAGATAAATTTCATTGTCAACGGCGGATTACTTGGGTACCAGTACAAGTAGATTAAAGAAAACTTTTTTCACATTTTAATTCAAGTGCCGATTACGAGAGGTACATTATAAACTTCGAACTTTAACCGCTTTTTCTCTTAAAATTTGAAGTTAATTTAGAGGATACAAACTTCTCTACCCTGAAAATATTTACGTGATTGGTTCTTCGGTGGAACCAAAATAAGCACGTAAGATTTCAGTGTAACTTACTGCGGTTTGCCAGTGAATAAACACGATTATGTATTATATTATATGACAGTTGGATAGGTTGAGAAATTGTTTTGCATTTGTGTTTGTGATTAAGCCAAAATATCCTGTATCTGCCTCTATAGAACAATGTGCAACGATTACGATACCTAAACAGTAAACATGATTTTCAAAATTGCTTAAAGATCATGATAATACTAAGTTTCTCAACGTGTATGATTTCATACGCATGTGACTTGCCTTTTGGGTAGAGGTGTCGCTCTAGGTACTTCACTCTGGCTTGTAGTGAATCAATAACTTTTGCGTTCGAGTCGTCCTTTCGCTGGATTATTCTTAAAAGTCTTGCATTCTCTTTCTTAGAAGCATGAAGTGCAGTTTGCAGACTTTTGATTTTTGCCTCTAGTTCTTCTGTAAAATAATACAGACATCTGCAAAAAGTTACTCAAATGCGCATTTGTAAATTAGAAAGAGAATGGAGTCAAGACGTCGATAGGCAACCTAACCATTGAAGGTAGATGTACTGTTGAAGACATAAGCTTTTAGGTAATACTGGAAACGGCGGTCCCAAATTATAAAATCGGTATGTATTCACATATGTACGTATGTATGTAAGTACATGTGTATATATGTATGTATGTATGTATGTATGTATGTATGTATGTATGTACATGCGTACATATGTATGTTTGTATATATGTATGTATGTATGGACGTGTGTATGTACGTGTGTATGTATGCACGTGTGTATGTATGTATGTATGTATGTATGTATGTATGTATGTATGTATGTATGTATGTATGTATGTACGTGTGTATGTATGTATGTATGTATGTATGTACGTGTGTATGTACGTGTGTATGTATGTATGTATGTATGTATGTATGTATGTATGTATGTACGTGTGTATGTACGTGTGTATGTATGTATGTATGTATGTATGTACGTGTGTATGTATGTATGTATGTATGTATGTATGTACGTACGTACATGTATCTTTGTATGTATGCATGTATGTATGTACGTGTGTGTGTGTATATGCATGTATGTGTGTATATATGTATGTGCATACATACATACATACATACATATATACACACATACATTTCTTGTCTTTATATTAAATTCCTATGTGAACCCATTACTACATACCGATTTATTTAATTTGATAATTTGGGACCGCCGTTTCCAGTATAACCAGCTTTTAGAACACGCATGAGAGATTACAAACTGAAGCGAGTAGGCCTACTGTATTTGGACCAGGTATGTAATCCGCCTTGGATTGTTGTATCAATCCGGTTATATATTCTTTAATGTAACATTCATTCTTAAAAGCAGTGAAAAACTGTATAACTTGGAGATGAAAATGAGTCGAAGTGTGATATTTATAATTGCCTGATGGATTTGGTAGCAGAGGCTCCTGGACATAAACTGCTTCAGGAACGTCTCTGTTCTCTTGGTTTGTATTCGTATCTGCAGGCGTTTCTGCTGATTCATTCTTCATATTACACTCCATATTGTTCATGTCTTCAGCATATCGGAACAACAAGACCGATAAGCTTATTACGTTTCTTCCGAAGCAGTACTCAAAATGAAATCAGTAATAGTTTTAATCATTGTAATGTTTAGTACCTAAGTAGCTCTAAACAGAAACTTGTCGTCACTAAATAAGCGTTTTGCTGCTTTAAATGATATTAGATTTCTCACGAACGAATTAATTAATTTTGCATGAATAAGACTTAATTATGCTTGTAGAATACATACGCTTGCATTACATTAGAAATACTTATACGGATCAGATCAGCTAAGACTATAACCGATTAGACTAGACCAGCATTATTAGAACAGTGTTAAAGTTGATGAAAGGTAATTCACCAGTAACCTGTGTAAACGTTTCGGGAATGTAAGGGAAACTCAATAATGTTCACCATTTTATAATATTTTCTTAAATAATTTTTGAAAAATATAACTGCATCTGATTTATTTCAAGTAGTCCTAACCTAAGGTCACCTCGTGTCTAGAAGAACATAATTATTAAAAACTAGACACTTGGCCCAATAGTAGGCATAGGCCTAACTACCATTCTGAAACAGCGTTCAACGACTTTAAAGATTTGAATTTTTCTCGTGTTTATCAAATTTGCTGCATAGCCAAGTGGAAACTATTTAGGCGTAAGTTGCGTACTAGAGTCAGAAATATACTTTATTTACCGGTTTCCTTAATTTGACCTTTTTTCGTGCACGGAAAACGATTGCAGATGACTGCTAGAATTAAAAAAAAAGACAATCTACAGGAAACAGTTGCTTACAATGTAGGCCTAAATAATTATGGTTTAGCATTGATTTAATTTCAAGCACTAGCGAAAATCAGTGAGCCAAGATCTGGTCTTTTAAAAGCTGTTCTAAAACTTTGTCATTGGTCAGAGGCACATCATTCTATCACTGGTCAGATGTTATCGACCTATGCAATGTCTCCGTTTTCCGCGATGCGTTGCCATCCAATTGGTGAGAGCGCTCGCCTCGTAACGCGGAGAGCATGGCAACGCTTACTGTGTAGAGACCTTGAGCAAGTTCTTTAGTCACAATTACTCAGCGACATCGCTTGGATGCTTGGCCATCAGACAGTGACACTTGACAAATGAATAATGATGATGATGATGATAATGATGATGATGATGATGATGATGATGATGATGATGACGACGACGATGATGATGATGATGATGATGATGATGATGATGATGATGATGATGATGATGATGATGATGATGATGATGATGATGATGATAATAATAATAATAATAGTAATAATGATATTGATGATAATAATAATACATTCAGAGCATAAGCCTTGACAAGTTTTTTGCGCACACGAACTTCTGTCACCACGCATCGAATCTGATACCAGTGTGAACTGAGGAGTAAACGGAAGTTCCAGGATCTTGGGATTCGTCCACTTAAGGGCCGAAAAGAGGAAAATGAACGCCTTCCATACGTTCCACTATGGGTCATGGGAACTCTAGGACTTTAATTCAAGATGGAAAAATTGGTGCGTTCTTTAAAAAATTGCCCATCGTATAATGCTTACCTCTTAGTTTGGGTTTCAGTTTCAGAGTGAAAACAGCAACGCAGATGGACAGTGGCAGAATAAGGAAAATAAATAATTATGCAGATGATGGCAATCGTGTGTGGCTTGCAGTTACCATCTCCGTCAGATGTTCTTGGTACTTCAACTTGGTTCAAAGAAAGATATGCAATTTATTATTACTAGAGTTAAATATAATCTAAATAGATAATCAAAGGCCCCAGACATTATGTTGTTCAAGGGCAAGTCTCTCTCTTCCGTCAGGCGTGCGCCGACGATGAGGCCTCAACGTGACGTCTCCAAACAGCTCTGTCCCTGATTTTTTCAACAGCATCCCTCATCTCCATGTTCTGTGCTTTCAGGTCTTCTTTTATATTGTCCATCCATGTCTTTGTTTGCCTCCCTCTGCTTCGCTTTCCCTCTACGTGACCGTACATAGCTGCGGCCGGAAGCCTCCTGTCATCCATTCGTGTCACATGCCCGAACCATGTAAGCCTTCTTTTCCTGATCTTGTCCACCACTGTCTCCATCTGACCCAGCTCCTCTCTAGTCACCTCATTTCGGATCTTGTCTCTTCTACTTCTGCCAATTATTCTTCGCAGCCAGCTCATTTCCGCCACCAGCAGTCTCCTCTCATCCTCCCTGTGCAGTAGGGTGGAGTGAAAATGGCAAAAAAAATTTTTTTTAAGCAAACGTTTTCTAATAGCGATGGAAAGTTGCCGCCATGTGAGTGTAAATAGTGCTCAAAATATTGTTGATTTTGCTTTGCGTCTTCTGCCCTCTACCGGCAATCAAATATTTATCATATAAAATTCTTTGAATAACGTCAATGTGGTGCATTATTTTTCTTTTTCTTCAACTGACTGTCTTCGAACGGATACAATTCATGAAATACACGTTCAAATCAGTTGCGGAAATCGCCCCTGGTGTGTTACAGGATTATATAATTGTAACCAGGGGCGTAACTTTGGTCTAAAAAGTGGGGGTACCAATTTCTTACATACAGGAAGCAAGGCGTTGACTGCGATCTCTGGGAAGGCAAAATAATAATAAAAATGATTGGCATTGTTCATAAAGAGGGAGGTACGGTACCCCAGCCCAAAGAGTGGGGTGGGGTACGGTTACCCTCGTTCCCCCGACAAATTACGCCTATGGTTGTAACGCCTAATGAATGCAGCGACATTACTGAAAGGAAGAAAATTAGGAGAGATCGAAAGAAGTACCAAAGCTCTGTTCAAGCAGGATGCCCAGCATACGACCGTGAGTGTTGAGGGGCTTTTCCAGAGAGTAATCCAAAAGAGGTCCGAGTCTGGTTTCGGGGGGTGGGCAGATCAAGAGAGGAGGCAGAGCAGCTGTGAAGGCGGGTGTTATTCAGGGCGAGGAGAATTGGAAGCCAGAGGATCAAATGAGTCAGGGTAGTTGTAGGCCCTACTTGAAAAGATGAGACTTCAATTTGGAGTGGAAAGCCCGTGAAGAACATGAGGAGAAGGATGGAGGACGGGTTGGAATGATGATGGAGGAACCAAGAATCTGCGGAATTCAAGGGGGAGATCGTTCCAGAGGCGTGGTGCTCCGTTGGATATGGCTGGGCTGGAGAACTAGAGATGAGTTGTGACCGGAGATCGAGAAAGACCGAAATAGGAGGAGAATCGGGTGGAGCGGGTTGCCTGAATGGTGAAGAGACCGCGGAGGTACTTGGGCTGGATATATTGTAGGGAGTTATAGGTTAGTGATAGGACTTTGAAGTGGATTCACTCTGGGATTTTTAGCTAATGTAGTGATTTGAGGATGAGAGTGATATGATGATGTTTGGGCATTCTCGTGACAGCACTGGTTATAGTGACTTTGGATAAGTTGCAGACGTTTGATTTGGGTGGATTCAAGGTTGAGGAAGAGGGTATTGCTGTAATCAATGAACAATAGAGGTAACAATGGCAGAGGCAGTTTTAAGGTCGATCTTGGGCCGGATGCAACGAAGGTCACAAATGTGCCTGAAGCAGGAGCGCGAGAGACTGGATATGTGGTTAGAGAAGGAGAGGTGTGGATCACAAGTAATGGACGGGGGTCCGATATGAAAGTTAAGAAGCAATGAGTTAGTCGATGGGTGTATGGCAGGGTAAGGGCTTTTCTTGATATGATCAGGAAGGCCTAGGATTATGAATTCTGTTTTGGAAAGGTTAAGGCAGAGGAGATTGGATGACATCCATTGTGATATTAGGTTAATCACGTTGAAATATTGCATCGACGGTAGAGGGCAGAAGATGTCATTTGAAATTTAAAATATTTGGTGTGTTTCTTACTCTACCTAAGTTGCATCTTTTGCCCACTATTAGAATTCACTTATTTAAAAATAATTTTTCACTCCACCCTACTGTGCAGGCACCAGTACTCCGAACCAATATAGTCAGAACGAAATAGTCAGAATCCAAAACGCTAATGGTAATCGTAATTGTACACTCCAAATGTTAAAATATTATGCGCACGACACTAGGTCATTCACACCTTTAACTAGAGAAGATGTATCAGCTTCTTCTCGTGAATCGTATTTTGCAACAGTATGAAGATTGTAAGTTGAGGTACGCTTTTCTTTAATTAAATTGCTTGTTATTTTTCTTTGCTATTGCTTGCTTTCCAGTCTGTATAATATAAACTAATGTTTGGTCATGTATTCTATTCAAACTCAATAGAAAAAAACAATGGCGCCAGCTTATTAACGATCGCTGCGTCTAGTCAGAGTATAAAATACGGATATTTAAAATGGAGATCCAAGTGCGCTTGGCTTAGCAGCAGGCCCGGTTTGTCCACATGGGCAACTGGGCAGCCGCCCAGGGCCGCCGATTTTTAGGGGCCGCCCCAATTTTCCATTTTTTCAAAAATTACTTAATTATTATTCGTAAAAGAGGTGAATGACTAAAAAAGGTCATCAACTTTTTCTGTGCTTAGCGCCGCCGGTTTGCCTAGGGCCGCCGATTTCGCCGATTTGCCCAGGGCCGCCAAATGTCTTGAGCCGCGGGCCTGCTTAGCAGTAGTTTGACCATAAGCTACTTCTAGCCTTTGTCAACTGGCTGATAAGCACTATAAGAAAAGTAAGAAAATATTGTCCTCTTCAATCGTGGTTTGCTTTGTGCTGCAGTTCAGAATTGTTTAGTCACACATCTAACAATTTTCGTTTGCAAGGGTAGACCTACTTAGAGTCCAACTAGTTTGACTGGCTGCGTAATGAACTGACTACGGCTTGTTTCTGGTGCACCATCGGTTGATGCCGTGTGCATCAGGCAGCGATGCTATGGCATTTGCTGATCATTTGTTCATATATCAGTAAATTTTCAGAAAATAATAAATATATTGTGTACTAACTTGATCCTAAAACTTTGTCGTTTCTGGAGTTGCAAGAAATCCTTGAAGTTGATCTTGTTGTTCGGCAAACGTAGAATGAACCATCCGACATTTGCTCAGTTGTCATTGTTAGATTATAAATAACGCGGTTTTCGCTAATTTGACGGGTCACACCATTCGATATAGATTTGTTATTATCATTCAATCCCCATTGCAAGATTGGGGCTTCATTGCCGTGGTATTTTACCATGCAGGTCAAGATCAGCTGGTCTGGTTCAATGTCGCATGAATTTGGTCCAATCACTTTCTGTACATTGACGTTTGATTGGCACATCAAATCTGTATCTGCAATGTAATAGGAATATTATCGTCAACTGTAAAATAGTCATATAACGCGCTACAAAAATGTAAGGATAAACATTTGTGCTATCTTCTGAGGAATTGTGATAAAATTTCTCTTTTCGATTAAATTTGCCTATATCATTTTCGCGAAACACACACTTTTGCCTTTCTTGCAAGCAGACATAAAAACACGTCAAGGTAATTTATCTTAGATAATACATGGTCTTTATTTGAGGAGTTTTGATTGTCGCTTCAAATTCAACAATGAAAACACGACATACGCAGAAGACTTAAGCAGAAAAGTAACTGAAGAACACCGGCACTACCCGTATTCTGGTAGAGCCAATTTCAAGCCCGGTAAAAGAAGGAGGGCGACGCTAATCATCTTTGCTATGACGCAGTATTATGGTTTCCAAACCATCTACTCTGTCTGACATCAGACCTATATCCGTGACTCCAATCCTCTCAAGAATCGCAGAAAAAATTGTTGTTTCTAAGTGGTTTAGACCCAATTTGCCGCCAGAAGCTCTAGAGGATCAGTTTGGCTTCAGATCAACCGGCAGTTGTACAGTTGCACTCACCTTCTTTCTACATCACGTCACCCATATGCTAGAAAGTAACTCTTACGTGCGTTGTTTGTTAGTCGACTTCTCTAAAGCATTTAATGTTGTTGAACATTCCATTCTAATACCTAAAGTCATGGCTTTAAATATTCCGCCTGAAATTTCAAACTGGGTCATTGACTTCCTATCTGGTCGATCTCAAGTCCTCAAATGTGGCAATGTATTTTCTAATTCTGCTCCCATTAATCGCAGCATTATCCAAGGGTCTGGTCTTGGTCCCACCCTCCAACATCCTTTTCAAATTTGCAGATGATACTAACCTTCTCACCTTACAAAACTCTCCTGTTAGCTTGGAATCTGAATTTGATAATATTAAGGATTTGGCCTCCCGAACAGAACGACACTTAATATTTCCAAGACTAAAGAAATTGTATTTCATAGACTGAGTCCAAGAATCTTATCTCTTCCGGATCCCATCAGCCAGTGTTATTTCGTTTCTGAGATCATTTTAGTTTTAGTTTCTATTTGTGTCAGGTGTCAATCATTTCTACTTAGCTTCAGTTTTAGTTTTTCATTTTTCAATCATCTTCGTTACTATTTCGTTTCTTTTCCTCAAACCATTTTAGTTTTAGTTTAGTTTCAGTTTCTCAAAACCAAATCATTTTAGTTTTCGTTTCTCAAATCATTTGAATTTTAGTTTTCGTTTTCACATAATTTTACTTTGAATGTAAGTTCAGAAAAAGTAGGTTAGCATATGTTTAATGATTGATCTGGTCTTACTACTGTGACTTGTGAGATTCAACATTTTTCAAAGGAGATGGCAAATTTCTCAACCCCATGCCCCAATAGCTGAACTAGTGGTTATGAGATTTCCATTATTTTCGGGGTATATTAATTCATGTTATTGCATGTAGTATCACTGATTGGCTAGGTCTATATCATCTAAAGTGTTCTACACACCACGGTTATCCTAAGAACGGATGAGTGTTTTGTTAAAAAATAGTATTAAGATAGGGTTGAATTATCTAAGATATATCTGGTATGATCTTCCAATCTAAGATATAGTGTTATACTCATATGTGGATTACTATAATTGGACTGTCACTACATAATTTCCAGTTTCTACTAGTGAAGTAATATCGAATAAGCCCCTATTTTTTATACATTTACTTGAGACCCTTATTAACCTGACTTAGGTCCTTTCAGGTGCCCCAGTTGTGCCCATCCGAGCATTCATAGTGTAAGACGATTTATGTATAACTTGTACTGTAAACGTTTTGATGGACCAATAAACTGGTGGTTATGGTAATGGTTATGATAAAGTTGGTTATAGATTCTAGTCGCTTTATATATTCTGTAGAATCAGTCGTGTATGACTGTATAAGGTTCTTTTTCTTGAAATGCAGGCATCCACAGTCTGTATTGACGGGCTCTCCCTATCCTCCACTTTACGCTTAGACTGTGTTTTCTTGTTTCTATCTTCCTTTGAATTTAAGAGTGTGTGAACCTCGGCATGGTTATGACCTATGTGTGTTTTAAGATTTGTTGGATTTTTACCTGCAATAAAAAATTTTTAAACATGTTTCTTATTGTGATTACTATATTTTCACATACTAAAGTAAGGATGTGTAACCAAAAGACGGATGCGGAAAAAGTAGCGAGTATGATGCGTAAATTGCGATGTTACGTACCAGCTATGCGAACCCCACACGGCTCTCCTTTGTCAATCAGAACAGTACATCGGCTTTTGTCGTTATCTTCTTCATATACAAAGTATTGTCATACAATACTTTCGCGTCTCCCACCGGATAAAAGCTTTACTAGACTCATTATTAATAACAAATTTCGTAACATGCACCGAAAGTTTGACAGAAATTGTAGACCGCAAACAGGAAGTTGTATCCTGACATTAATTTTAGACATGTAGACATGCGCCGTTCATTTAATAAAAGAGATGGGCCGCCTTGGTTGGATTTTCATTTTCGAATCTCGTTTTTAATAAAATACATGGTTGGATTTTCAATACTTTTCGTTCCAAAACCATTTCCGTTTCAGTTTTCATTAGTTTTACATTCATTCTTTTTCGTTTTTATTTAGTTTTCGTTTCCAAAATCTTTTTCGTTTTCGTTTTTATTTCGCTTCCATTTCTAAAATCTTTTTCGTTTTAGTCTTAGTTTTCGTCAACGATTGACTTATCTTTTTCGTTTTCGTTTCGTTTTCGTTAACGATAATATCACTGCAGTCAGCAATGTTGAAAGAGTGAAAATTGTCAAATTACTGGGTGTTCTTTTTCGAGAAGACTTAAAATTTGATGACCATGTTTCATTTATTTTGAAGGTATGCAGTCAACGCCTATACCCCCTAAAAGTCATCCGATCTCAAGAAATGCCACCCAGCAAACTAAGGAAAATTTTGCAAGCCATAGTAGTCTCCCGACTAATGTATGCCAAACCATCTTGGGGTGGGGGATTGCTGTCAGCTGAACTGGGTGGAAAATTGACTCATTTTTGCGCAGGATTGGCGCAGTAACCTCTTTAGTGGGGACGGTTTAACTTTAGAGAAGATTTGTGAAAATATTGAATTGAAGTTCTTTAGACGCATCCAGTCACCCTAACACTGTCTTCATCAATTACTGCTTCCAGAGCACCTTCATTAATTCAACTTACGAAAAAGGGAACATGCATTTGAATTACCGCACTTTAACACATTGCTGCAAAAGAAATCATTCATCATTCGCTCCCTGTAGGCTACAACCATTAAACTGGGTTAATGCTGATTCTAGTACCTGTTCTGGTATCTAAACTGGCCCTATTTGAAGAAGCGAGTAATGCTTTGTCATAGATATGTATGTAGGCCTAAATAAGACATTATCAAATTGTTTATAATGCTGCTTGTGTTTAATTTGTCTTACAGTGTCTAACTGATATTGTGATCTTTTTTATATGTATTGTTGTAAAGTATGAGCGTTTGCCTTGTACTAATAAAAGATCACTTACTTACTTACTTACTTACCTATTAATAATATAAACGAACAGAAATGTAGCCATGATGTCAGCATCGGATGTAGGTCATGTTACGCTTCTTTCAATGGCTGCCTCCAACTAATTAATGACGTCACAATAATCAATGACGTCACAAACCGCACGATCACTTCTTTCTAACTAAATTTCAATATATTTATCGTAAATAGCAGCTCTTTTAAAGTTAAGGGCTTAAACGCGCTTAAAATAATTCACTTATATCCATAGTTCGAGAATTCGTTACTTTCAGTTTTAAAATTCTTAAAAATTCGCGAATTTTTGGTCTTTTTTAAAATTCGTAAAAATTCGTAAAAATTCGCTGGGCCATTGTTGGGCCTTTTTTTTACATTGACAGTGGCATTTTGCAAAAACAGAGTAAGCAACAACAACAAATTTCATGAGATCATGATTTGCTGTGTTAAGCTTCTGCTTAGAATTTAATATAGAATTCAATATTAAAGTTTAACTTAGTTAAAATCTAATTTCTTAAAGATGAAAGAACATGGACCAGAATGGAAGTATGTAGTAATTTTGGAGGAAAGAAAAGGGTAATCCAAAAATCCAGTGTTGTTTTTGTGACAAGGAATTTTTTGGTTCTCTCCGAATTCGGGAGCATTTGCATGGCGAAAATACAGAAATCAGTCTAGTCGGAGCAGTGGGCTGTTCCTGACTCAGAATCAGAGGACAATGAAGTAGAAGACACAGCTGGGTGAAGTTGCCAACCCTTTTAACCATGTTTGGTTGCAAGCTGTGTAAGTGACTGACTGATTACACGGGAGCTGGGTCGCTGGTGGCTTTTCGTTCTGCTGACTGACACTCACAGTCACACACCTCAACTATGATAGAAATCAAAGTTCAAGACTCCAAGTAGAACAATAACTGAATATCAGTACAAATGTGTTGCTAGTCAGCTATCTTTCACGGCTGATTGATTGATTGCCTATGACATCGACATTTAGGTAATCCTGGGTCTTAGCGTCCGAAATATTATTATTTACATTGCATGAGCGATGAAAACGTTTCACAGTTAAACTCAAACAAGAAGTTGGAAGATTGATGAAAATATCAATGAAACTAGAAGCCGGATGATCGATTAAAATATTACATAATAAAAGTCAAACTAGAAGTTGGAATTGCGATGAAAATATATCGTTTTAGTGCGGATATTATTCCCGTGTATGACCGATGAAAACATTTTACAGTAAAACTCGAACTAGAAGTTGGAAGATTGATGAAAATATTCACGAAACTAGAAGCTGGATAATTGATTAAAATATAACTGCAACTAGAAGTTGGATGAACGATGATTATTTATTGTATATTGTATTAGAACGTTTCAATTAAAATAATTTCGGACTCTAAAACCCAGGCTTACCGACATTTACTTGCTTAAAAAGTTGAAAGTCAACAAATAAGCTCTATAAAATTCGTTGCCATGGCAAAGAATTCCATTATTTTATTATTTCACGAATTTTAACGTATTTTAAAACTGCAGTTTTGAAATTCGTTAAAATTCGAGACTGTTTAAAATTCTTAAAATTCGTAAAATGCGAATTCTCGAACTATGGTTATATCGCTAAAACTGTTGAATCGAAACAACTTAACGCAGGGGTTCTCAAACGGTGGTACGCGTACCCCTAGGGGTACGCCAGGTGTCGCTTAGGGGTACGCGAAAAAAAATTGAAAAAAATAAATTTTCTGAGTTTATTCCCATGTTTCTTTGATCAGCTATTGACTACTGAAGTCACTATTCTACGTCCACCATACGCTTCTTTTTCTTTGA
The DNA here is from genome assembly GCA_963556255.1 of Allolobophora icterica. Lineage (NCBI taxonomy): Eukaryota > Metazoa > Annelida > Clitellata > Crassiclitellata > Lumbricidae > Allolobophora > Allolobophora icterica. The sequence continues at coordinate 13,362,636 of OY744604.1, forward strand.
ATTTTCTATGAATTTATGCCCATGTTTCTTTGATCAGCTATTGACTACTGAAGTCACTATTCTACGTCCACCATACGCTTCTTTTTCTTTAAATTTTATATGAATTTATGCCCATGTTTCTTTGATTTACTATTTAACGTCCACCATGCACTTCCTTTTCTTAAAAGTTTAAATTTTCAATGAGTTAATGCCCATCTTTCTTTGATTAGCTCAGTAGCTCTTCTACGTCTATGATATATCTTTAATGTTGAAACGTCACAGCCGAGTCAATTAATTTTTCACAACAAATAATTATAATACAAGTAACTTCAATACTGCATAGAAGCACTATTATTTTAAAACCAACAATGGAAAAATGGTTGAAAAAACAACCGCCTAAAAGAAAGCCAGAACCTCTCAACACAACCGTTAGCATTGAATCTACCGAGACAGACACTCCAGACGTCAGAGTAGACCCTAACGAGGAATGACGGCACTGGTACGCAGCATATAATTAGAGTTATTAGACGGTATGACGAGAGTTATTTATCCTTTGGATTACGTTGTGTGGACCGTGTGGTGATGAAAATGAACCGAGACCTCAATGTGTCATCTGCAGTGAAGAACTCTCATGTAATTCAATGAAACCTTCTCTACTTCAGCGACATTTCAATACAAAACGTCCACTTCTTCAAGGTAAACCACTTGAATTTTGTAAACGAAGAAAAATGGAAATGCTACAAAGTAAGAAAAGTTTAAAGTCGTTTACTGCAGCTAGCTCACAAGCATTAGAAGCATCTTATTTGGTCAGTTTGCGAATAGCTCAAAGAGGGAAATCCGCACACGATTGGGTAGAGTCTAATATTACCTGCTGCCAAAGATATTGTGACTTGACTGCTGGGGCAAAATGCTGCCAAAAACTGGATATTGTTTCTTTGTCGAATAGCAGAGAAGATCCTCATTCACAGGATCAAGCAAAGCAAATTTTTGCGATTCAGTTAGATGAGAGTAAGACTTATAGATGTTAGAAACTTTGCTCAATTGATGGAGTATGTTAGATATGAACACGAACAGGCCGTCGAAGAATTTTTTGCTGGGGGTACGCCAACACTCGATTTTTTAACCTGGGGGTACAATAAAAATAAAGTTTGAGAACCTCTGACTTAACGGGACACAAATATAGCGAAGTTAGGCTAGGCCTAACTGAAAACCGATCCAAAAGGGCATTCGCGATTTGATTTGATATAGCGCCGATATGTAAACGACCTACGTCGATACGACGCCGAAACGCCTAACGGGTCAACGGTCCAATTAGCCTAACGGCCAAGTTACTTAAAGTGGATTAAACTTATTTATTAGACCTACTTACGTTGTGAAGACACTTAAACTGGTAATTTACTTAGACGCATTAACATGTTCAATATGCTCCGCTACTCTAAGCCATCTAGCGATTGACTAAATTATTCAGCAGTAACATCACAACTGACCTTACTTCGCACACTGAAAATTACATCTTCAAATTGTTTTTAAACCGTCTTAGCGATTTGATTTGATATAGCGCCGATTTATAATACCCTCTGTACAATTGGAAAATACAATTTCAAATTTCCTTTACTATCTTAGGACGGGCAAATATCTAGTCTTTAAAATAAGGTACTACTAATAAGAGTTACTTAAAAGAACTGCGCTGCTAATAGTTCCTAACGGAAGCATTAACACCTAAAGCTACTGCTGATAATTATCCAAATGCTTGTCCTCAAAATGTTCTAAAACTATTGCTTCAACGTACTTATTCAGCGATATCTATATTACAAGCAACCCATTCTGTATCTCATCTAACGAATTGAAACTTCTTTTAGTTTTTCATGTTGAAAACTTTCAACATGAAAAACATTTTCTAAATTCGCAATTATTGGATGTTAATAAGCTCGTAATCGTTACATACTAAAGGTGCGTAAAACACTGCATTTTTACATTACAGTATATGGTTAAGATAATTGAATGCATAGCATGAAAGTAGTTGAACCCAGAACAATTAGCTGTGTTGATTCTTTCTTTCCTCGTCCGGCCTCATCCTGACACTCGTAGACTCCAGCATCTTCAAGTTTAACAGATGGAATGACTAAATTGTAAGCTCCGTTGGCTTCGTTCTTTTCCATTTGGAATCGACCGATGTAAGGCGGGTAGAACTGATCATAACCGTAGAGGAAGTTTCTGTCTTGATTTGACTCAGGTGGAGTGTGGAACCAATGGATTTCCTGAAGAATGTTTGTGGAGCAGTTGAGAAATGTTGAACCACCTACCACTACCTCTGTGACAGTTGGCTTGGTAACAATTTCAGCGACTCCTAAAATGCGTCACAAATGCAGTCATAGGCGTTCACAATATTCAACAGGAATTGTACTGGCGCCTAGCAAGTCTTCGAGTCTTCGCATCAGTCATTTGTCTTCGCATACGATGTTAGCGCACACTCATTGCAGATATTCGTTTTCTTAAGAACTATTTCTGACTCTTAGTGTAGTTGCATTCGCTAAATATGTATGTCATCTATGATTTTAATTAGTTGCATGCGCTTATAAATAGCCCTATGTTAATTGAATAAGTTACATTTGTTCATTCGTCTTGTTAACCTCAGAGTAAATCGTTACCCTTGTAGACAAATGGTTTATGATTCCAAGAGAATTGCTTCCCAAATCAATGGTTAATAGTAAATATTACACAATCTTTGACATTTAGGCTCTACTGTTACTTTGATTGCTAAAATTGTCTTAACTTTCGGCAAAACAAGTTACACATCTGTAGTAGTAACACGATTTGTAAAGCATTTGCATTTTGACACATTTTCATTTATATATTTCTAGTAGGGTGACACAAAATACTTTGATTGACTGATTGATTGATTAAAATCTTTATTGAAACTATAATTGAATAAATCATAAGTACAATTACTGCAATTTTTATACAAGCTGGTCACCAATACTCCCGCTACCAGGGACACCGATTTAATATGAAAATTACATGGCGCAGAACCAACTTGAAGGTAAGGGTTAGTTGTACATAACAGGTTAACTTAAGTAAACAGCTAAGACTGCCACTACTTGGGCAGTAACAAGGGTTAGGGTAATGGGATATTTCAAACTGAACAAAACGCATTCATACCAATTTCTAAGGACGCAAGTACGAGCATGATAGTCGCTGAAATCCTGCTGTTCTCCATTTCTTTCGAGAAGCTTTCTTTTTACTGTATAAGCTCTGCAACAGCAATTCGTAATTTCAATATCATCTTAAGTAAGCCTTTATGAACCGCGATTCGCGAGTATAGTACCCGGAGTCAGTCGCTAAGAAGTTAGCGACTGACTTGATGAGTTAGCGACTGACTTAGCGACTCAGTCGACTAAGTAGCATGCTTATCGACTGACTCAGTCGCTTAGATTTAGTGACTGACTTAGCGACCTGCTATCGACTTCTCGGGTAATCAGGTATGTTTATTGGACATATCTGATTACATAACAATAATAATGCATCTTATCGCATACTGTACTGTCCGGGCCTTCATTTCCTTGGGCATTAGATGGAACCCAAGTGGGGTCTGTAGAGTCAAATATGGGAAAATGGGCAGACCGATGACTGTGAAAATTAATGTTAATGCGAATTCGTGAAATTGAACGATTGATTAATCAAACGAAGCAAGGAGGATTTTAGCATTAGGCCTACTCGATCTGCAGTTGGCCGAAACTGCAGACGCGTGGCTCTTTCTGGCAGTAGCAGAGAACGAGAATCATATAGGCCTACTCCGGCACTTATTTCTAGTGTGAAAATTGTAGGAAAAAGCCTGGGAGTATAATATCCACCGGAGTGGCTATTAGAATGAACATAACCTTCCTAGTATCGGTGATAAAAAACTTTGCTACAGATTCGTTAGATGGCGTGCCTGTGTGGTGAAAAACATTGACTAGATTTAATTAGTATAAGTTCAGTAGATGTCGTAATGGTAATATACAGACATATGGTTCCTATTTAAAGTAGGGAGTAATTTAATCAATGTCCTTTGTAAATGATATCATCCAATAGATTAAGAAGGTGACAATATCGTTAAAAAGTTCATGAAATATATAGTAATAATTTGAATAAAGCTTAATAATATATTTAGTTTTGGCGAAATGAAATAGTGAACTAGCATAAGTTGTATAGTATAATATAGTATTAGTTAGTTTAAGGGTAGTATGTTCCTGAGCATTTATTATAATATTATAATGATATTTTACATTTTATAAGACATGGATAAAAGTCAAAAAATAAAATAGAAAGTCATAAGTCAATTTGGACCAAAATTACAGGGATGACAGGGTAATAAATAAATAATAAAGTTTATCCAAGTGGAGGACTCTTGACAAAACCTTTATTGTTCTAGTAGTAATCCCAGAAGATTTTCCAAGTTTAATTCATCTATGTTTTTAATGCTATGTAGGTTAGTTGTATTGTTTAACCAAGGGGCAGGGTATTTAGAACTAACTAAAGTGTTCTTAATATTTTTTCCATTCTTATAAGCAATCATTGGTATAGAATTGAAACAGGTATGTAATTCTGGGTTTTCAGCTAGAAGTTCCTGCCAGAGTTTATGAAGTGTTCTTTTAAGTATAGCTTTTTTATCAAATTTATTTTCATAAATAAGGATTAGGATGGGTCTATCGATGGTATTATTTTTGGTTTTATAGCACAATAATGTAGTTCTATCTATAAGTTTAAGTTTATCAATAGCTTTTTTTAGTATTAATTCTGGATATTCTCTGAGTTTAAAGGCATTATACATATTTAAAAGTTGGTAATCTAAATCGAGCGGGTCTGAGACTATTCGTTTAAGTCTTAAAAATTGACTAAATGGGATTGATTGTTTAACATGGGGAGGATGATTACTTTGATAGTTTAAATATAATTTTCTGTCAGTTGGTTTAATAAAGATAGTTGTTTTTAAGCAATTATTAAGTTTAATAACTTTAACGTCTAGGAAAGGGATTTCTTGTTTAGATTTATTAATAGTAAATTTAAAGTTAGAATGGAAATTGTTAAGGGTAGTAAAGAAGTTATTCAATTTATCAGAGGACTCATTCCAAATACCAAATAGATCGTCTATAAACCTATCATGGTTCCATGTAAGGTGTGGGTAACTGAAGTTAAAATTTTGGAAGTATTTATGCATGACTATATTCGCTTCTTGGACAGAGCTAGCTCCTCCCATAGTTAGCCCCTGTATCTGTTTGTAGATATTACCGTTAAAAGAGAAATAGCAATTTTTAAGGGTAAAATCGAGTATATTTTTAAGTAAGAAAGGGGGGATAGGTTTAACATCAATTTCAAAATCTTTCCAGTATTTCAAAGTGTTTTGATAATGTTCAATAATATAGTTGATCCCGAGATCAATAGGAATGTTCGTATAAAGAGATTCAACATCTAAAGTGACAAGAAACGTATCATTATTAATTTGGTTTTCATATTTTTTAAGTTTATTCAAGAAATCAGTGGTATCTTTTATAAGGTTGGGTATTTGGGATTCTCCTATTTTTAGTATCTGCTGTATATATATATATGAAGTTTATTAGTCAAACTAGTGCATTGAGAGATGATGGGTCTGATAGGGTTTCCTGTCTTATGAATCTTAGGTAATCCGTAGATCGTTCCAGTATTATTTTTTACTTCCATAAGCCAATTAAACTGTTTTTTAGTTAAAAATGGTTTTAAAGACAAAATAAGGGCTTGATATTTGGGTATCAGATTTTCTTTTTCAAATATTTCGATAGAGACCTTAGTATAGATCGCGTCATTACATAGATGTGATATCATTTTATTTTCATAATCAATTGTATCTAATATGACTATTCCTCCCCCCTTGTCGGCAGCTTTAATGGTAATATTTCTATTTTTTCTCAAGGTATATAATGCTTTAAGTTCTTTGCTATTTATATTAGGTCTATTTTTGGAATTATGTGAAATTTTTTTAACCATGTATTTTAATCTATTACAGAAAGCTGTAATAGAGGGGATGGGTTTAGGAGGTGTCCATGTAGTATATATTTTAATTGGGTTGATTTTTGGATATTTCTGTTCCTTAGTGTATAAAATGTTTTTATCTATATATAATTTATCTGTATTTTGTTTAAAGAAGAATTTAATTTGAAGTTTTCTTTCAAAGTTATCGATAAGCTCAAGATTGCGTTTTAAATGGTTAGTTTTAGGTTCCGTATAGACATAATTAAGACCTTTATTTAAAGCTATAGATTCATAATTACTTAGTTTATGAGTAGATAAATTAGTAATGCAAGAATTATCAAGTATGATAAGATTCTTCTTAAGGAATATTTTATTTTTTACAGATCTATTTTTACGTTTAAGGTTATAACGTTTTCTTACAATCAGAAAATTTTCTTTGTAGATCGGTCCATTTCTGTCGGAGTTCTGCTTCAGACGTCAGGTATGTATATTCGTCGAATCTTCGAGAGGATCGGGGATCCGTACATCAAAAATGGTTTGACTGGTTGGATTGAAGCCCTCGGTCGCAGCAGGGGCTGTGGCAGGAGGTACAAATTGAGTCGTAGGGTCAACTGATGGTGCGTGAGACTTCGTATTGATGGCAGGTGGTATCGAGGATGGTTGACGGCTGGGTGGTTCACGTAAAGTAGTCGAGGCGTAGGTGGAAGATGAAGGAATAGTGGAGACAGTGTCACTTTTAGGTGGGGGTTTCTGGTGTAGCGCCTGTAATGGTCGTTGCTGCCACGGTCGTAGTCGGGGTCGGTCTTTCCCAGTTTTATCATCAGTGGCAGGTTTAGTGATTTGTGGGTAGTGTTTGTAGTTAACCCGAGGCTTCTGTATAATACTGAGACCACTCGTTACCACCTGGCTGAAGAGTGGTCTGGGTGGTATCTGGCGAAGTAGATTAATCGTGTTATTCTTGTTATATCGGTTTTCTTCTTGTATTACAGGAGGAGGCTGAAGCAACGAGAAACTCGGGTTAAGCACGTCTTCTTGTGTGGCACCCATGTTAGTTTGTTCAGGGAAGTTTGTCTGGACATCTAGGTTTCGAGCATTCTTGAAGAGGTAACTGCTGGCATTCACGGCAGTTTTGAAAGCTTTAGCTACGATGATGTAGGAATTATTGTCTTTCAGGTTGTTCAAGGTGGTGAGTATTAGTTCGTTAAGAGTAGATAAATTGTTATTAGCTTCTAGGATAAGACTGCTCATGAACCTATTTCTCAGAGATGCTCTAGTACGGAGGTAATCCTCCAAGTCAGCTGCGTGGATGTTATGACTATAATATCCACCGGAGTGGCTATTAGAATGAACATAACCTTCCTAGTATCGGTGATAAAAAACTTTGCTACAGATTCGTTAGATGGCGTGCCTGTGTGGTGAAAAACATTGACTAGATTTAATTAGTATAAGTTCAGTAGATGTCGTAATGGTAATATACAGACATATGGTTCCTATTTAAAGTAGGGAGTAATTTAATCAATGTCCTTTGTAAATGATATCATCCAATAGATTAAGAAGGTGACAATATCGTTAAAAAGTTCATGAAATATATAGTAATAATTTGAATAAAGCTTAATAATATATTTAGTTTTGGCGAAATGAAATAGTGAACTAGCATAAGTTGTATAGTATAATATAGTATTAGTTAGTTTAAGGGTAGTATGTTCCTGAGCATTTATTATAATATTATAATGATATTTTACATTTTATAAGACATGGATAGAAGTCAAAAAATAAAATAGAAAGTCATAAGTCAATTTGGACCAAAATTACAGGGATGACAGGGTAATAAATAAATAATAAAGTTTATCCAAGTGGAGGACTCTTGACAAAACCTTTATTGTTCTAGTAGTAATCCCAGAAGATTTTCCAAGTTTAATTCATCTATGTTTTTAATGCTATGTAGGTTAGTTGTATTGTTTAACCAAGGGGCAGGGTATTTAGAACTAACTAAAGTGTTCTTAATATTTTTTCCATTCTTATAAGCAATCATTGGTATAGAATTGAAACAGGTATGTAATTCTGGGTTTTCAGCTAGAAGTTCCTGCCAGAGTTTATGAAGTGTTCTTTTAAGTATAGCTTTTTTATCAAATTTATTTTCATAAATAAGGATTAGGATGGGTCTATCGATGGTATTATTTTTGGTTTTATAGCACAATAATGTAGTTCTATCTATAAGTTTAAGTTTATCAATAGCTTTTTTTAGTATTAATTCTGGATATTCTCTGAGTTTAAAGGCATTATACATATTTAAAAGTTGGTAATCTAAATCGAGCGGGTCTGAGACTATTCGTTTAAGTCTTAAAAATTGACTAAATGGGATTGATTGTTTAACATGGGGAGGATGATTACTTTGATAGTTTAAATATAATTTTCTGTCAGTTGGTTTAATAAAGATAGTTGTTTTTAAGCAATTATTAAGTTTAATAACTTTAACGTCTAGGAAAGGGATTTCTTGTTTAGATTTATTAATAGTAAATTTAAAGTTAGAATGGAAATTGTTAAGGGTAGTAAAGAAGTTATTCAATTTATCAGAGGACTCATTCCAAATACCAAATAGATCGTCTATAAACCTATCATGGTTCCATGTAAGGTGTGGGTAACTGAAGTTAAAATTTTGGAAGTATTTATGCATGACTATATTCGCTTCTTGGACAGAGCTAGCTCCTCCCATAGTTAGCCCCTGTATCTGTTTGTAGATATTACCGTTAAAAGAGAAATAGCAATTTTTAAGGGTAAAATCGAGTATATTTTTAAGTAAGAAAGGGGGGATAGGTTTAACATCAATTTCAAAATCTTTCCAGTATTTCAAAGTGTTTTGATAATGTTCAATAATATAGTTGATCCCGAGATCAATAGGAATGTTCGTATAAAGAGATTCAACATCTAAAGTGACAAGAAACGTATCATTATTAATTTGGTTTTCATATTTTTTAAGTTTATTCAAGAAATCAGTGGTATCTTTTATAAGGTTGGGTATTTGGGATTCTCCTATTTTTAGTATCTGCTGTATATATATATGAAGTTTATTAGTCAAACTAGTGCATTGAGAGATGATGGGTCTGATAGGGTTTCCTGTCTTATGAATCTTAGGTAATCCGTAGATCGTTCCAGTATTATTTTTTACTTCCATAAGCCAATTAAACTGTTTTTTAGTTAAAAATGGTTTTAAAGACAAAATAAGGGCTTGATATTTGGGTATCAGATTTTCTTTTTCAAATATTTCGATAGAGACCTTAGTATAGATCGCGTCATTACATAGATGTGATATCATTTTATTTTCATAATCAATTGTATCTAATATGACTATTCCTCCCCCCTTGTCGGCAGCTTTAATGGTAATATTTCTATTTTTTCTCAAGGTATATAATGCTTTAAGTTCTTTGCTATTTATATTAGGTCTATTTTTGGAATTATGTGAAATTTTTTTAACCATGTATTTTAATCTATTACAGAAAGCTGTAATAGAGGGGATGGGTTTAGGGGGTGTCCATGTAGTATATATTTTAATTGGGTTGATTTTTGGATATTTCTGTTCCTTAGTGTATAAAATGTTTTTATCTATATATAATTTATCTGTATTTTGTTTAAAGAAGAATTTAATTTGAAGTTTTCTTTCAAAGTTATCGATAAGCTCAAGATTGCGTTTTAAATGGTTAGTTTTAGGTTCCGTATAGACATAATTAAGACCTTTATTTAAAGCTATAGATTCATAATTACTTAGTTTATGAGTAGATAAATTAGTAATGCAAGAATTATCAAGTATGATAAGATTCTTCTTAAGGAATATTTTATTTTTTACAGATCTATTTTTACGTTTAAGGTTATAACGTTTTCTTACAATCAGAAAATTTTCTTTGTAGATCGGTCCATTTCTGTCGGAGTTCTGCTTCAGACGTCAGGTATGTATATTCGTCGAATCTTCGAGAGGATCGGGGATCCGTACATCAAAAATGGTTTGACTGGTTGGATTGAAGCCCTCGGTCGCAGCAGGGGCTGTGGCAGGAGGTACAAATTGAGTCGTAGGGTCAACTGATGGTGCGTGAGACTTCGTATTGATGGCAGGTGGTATCGAGGATGGTTGACGGCTGGGTGGTTCACGTAAAGTAGTCGAGGCGTAGGTGGAAGATGAAGGAATAGTGGAGACAGTGTCACTTTTAGGTGGGGGTTTCTGGTGTAGCGCCTGTAATGGTCGTTGCTGCCACGGTCGTAGTCGGGGTCGGTCTTTCCCAGTTTTATCATCAGTGGCAGGTTTAGTGATTTGTGGGTAGTGTTTGTAGTTAACCCGAGGCTTCTGTATAATACTGAGACCACTCGTTACCACCTGGCTGAAGAGTGGTCTGGGTGGTATCTGGCGAAGTAGATTAATCGTGTTATTCTTGTTATATCGGTTTTCTTCTTGTATTACAGGAGGAGGCTGAAGCAACGAGAAACTCGGGTTAAGCACGTCTTCTTGTGTGGCACCCATGTTAGTTTGTTCAGGGAAGTTTGTCTGGACATCTAGGTTTCGAGCATTCTTGAAGAGGTAACTGCTGGCATTCACGGCAGTTTTGAAAGCTTTAGCTACGATGATGTAGGAATTATTGTCTTTCAGGTTGTTCAAGGTGGTGAGTATTAGTTCGTTAAGAGTAGATAAATTGTTATTAGCTTCTAGGATAAGACTGCTCATGAACCTATTTCTCAGAGATGCTCTAGTACGGAGGTAATCCTCCAAGTCAGCTGCGTGGATGTTTGCTAGGGATCTTAATGTGAGGAGTGGAAGATAAGGTTCTGGTTCGACAGAGTTCTGTTGAAAATCCTCCAATTGTCTAGATAATGCCAATCCTGTTTTCAACCAGACGGTTAAGTCAGCTCTAGTTGATTTAAATGATTCAAAATCAGATTCTGCTAGTTTCTTAGCCAACTGCTCGCGACTGAAACCATTCTTAATTAGTTTAAATTGTCCGTAGAGGTTATAAAACTGGTTTCTATTATCTTTTGTTATGTTATGCAGGTCTGTTTCTTCGAGCATATCTTCAGCTGGCGTCGTTTCTTGTAACGTCTTATGTGTAATGGTACCTACGTTGGTGGGTGTAGCTACTTTACTGAGTAGCGATGCCACTTGGTATTCTAATTTCGTAATTCTATCGGCCATACTAGTTATATTTAACGTAGGCTCTGTAGAATGATCTGTCATTTTACGTTTTTTAGAGGCGTTATTAGACTCATTGTTTTTGTTGATCGGGGTGGGTAGTTTATTGAAAATATCTTTAAGGAAGACATCTATATGCTCATTGTCTCGTTGATTGTTCAAAGAGTCGCTCTCACTTTGTATTTCACGTCGTCGAGGTGGTGTCCTTAGGGTGATAGGTCGAGTCTCCATTAGATGAAAAAGTAAGACTTCAACAAGGTTGAAACGAATATAATGTGCTTGAATATGTAGAAAATTGAAGCCATAGCGCTTTCTGCGGTTACATTGCGTCGTCAGTGGCCATTCGTCACGAAATTATGGGCAGGAGTAGTAGGCATAAAAGAGGTCGACAGCGAGGTTCGACACGTCAGGTGATCTTCACACGAGGAGAAGATCACCTGACGAATCTGTAGCAAAGTTTTTTATCACCGATACTAGGAAGGTTATGTTCATTCTAATAGCCACTCCGGTGGATATTATAGTCTCAATTTTCTACATATTCAAGCACATTATATTCGTTTCAACCTTGTTGAAGTCTTACTTTTTCATCTAATGGAGACTCGACCTATCACCCTAAGGACACCACCTCGACGACGTGAAATACAAAGTGAGAGCGACTCTTTGAACAATCAACGAGACAATGAGCATATAGATGTCTTCCTTAAAGATATTTTCAATAAACTACCCACCCCGATCAACAAAAACAATGAGTCTAATAACGCCTCTAAAAAACGTAAAATGACAGATCATTCTACAGAGCCTACGTTAAATATAACTAGTATGGCCGATAGAATTACGAAATTAGAATACCAAGTGGCATCGCTACTCAGTAAAGTAGCTACACCCACCAACGTAGGTACCATTACACATAAGACGTTACAAGAAACGACGCCAGCTGAAGATATGCTCGAAGAAACAGACCTGCATAACATAACAAAAGATAATAGAAACCAGTTTTATAACCTCTACGGACAATTTAAACTAATTAAGAATGGTTTCAGTCGCGAGCAGTTGGCTAAGAAACTAGCAGAATCTGATTTTGAATCATTTAAATCAACTAGAGCTGACTTAACCGTCTGGTTGAAAACAGGATTGGCATTATCTAGACAATTGGAGGATTTTCAACAGAACTCTGTCGAACCAGAACCTTATCTTCCACTCCTCACATTAAGATCCCTAGCAAACATCCACGCAGCTGACTTGGAGGATTACCTCCGTACTAGAGCATCTCTGAGAAATAGGTTCATGAGCAGTCTTATCCTAGAAGCTAATAACAATTTATCTACTCTTAACGAACTAATACTCACCACCTTGAACAACCTGAAAGACAATAATTCCTACATCATCGTAGCTAAAGCTTTCAAAACTGCCGTGAATGCCAGCAGTTACCTCTTCAAGAATGCTCGAAACCTAGATGTCCAGACAAACTTCCCTGAACAAACTAACATGGGTGCCACACAAGAAGACGTGCTTAACCCGAGTTTCTCGTTGCTTCAGCCTCCTCCTGTAATACAAGAAGAAAACCGATATAACAAGAATAACACGATTAATCTACTTCGCCAGATACCACCCAGACCACTCTTCAGCCAGGTGGTAACGAGTGGTCTCAGTATTATACAGAAGCCTCGGGTTAACTACAAACACTACCCACAAATCACTAAACCTGCCACTGATGATAAAACTGGGAAAGACCGACCCCGACTACGACCGTGGCAGCAACGACCATTACAGGCGCTACACCAGAAACCCCCACCTAAAAGTGACACTGTCTCCACTATTCCTTCATCTTCCACCTACGCCTCGACTACTTTACGTGAACCACCCAGCCGTCAACCATCCTCGATACCACCTGCCATCAATACGAAGTCTCACGCACCATCAGTTGACCCTACGACTCAATTTGTACCTCCTGCCACAGCCCCTGCTGCGACCGAGGGCTTCAATCCAACCAGTCAAACCATTTTTGATGTACGGATCCCCGATCCTCTCGAAGATTCGACGAATATACATACCTGACGTCTGAAGCAGAACTCCGACAGAAATGGACCGATCTACAAAGAAAATTTTCTGATTGTAAGAAAACGTTATAACCTTAAACGTAAAAATAGATCTGTAAAAAATAAAATATTCCTTAAGAAGAATCTTATCATACTTGATAATTCTTGCATTACTAATTTATCTACTCATAAACTAAGTAATTATGAATCTATAGCTTTAAATAAAGGTCTTAATTATGTCTATACGGAACCTAAAACTAACCATTTAAAACGCAATCTTGAGCTTATCGATAACTTTGAAAGAAAACTTCAAATTAAATTCTTCTTTAAACAAAATACAGATAAATTATATATAGATAAAAACATTTTATACACTAAGGAACAGAAATATCCAAAAATCAACCCAATTAAAATATATACTACATGGACACCTCCTAAACCCATCCCCTCTATTACAGCTTTCTGTAATAGATTAAAATACATGGTTAAAAAAATTTCACATAATTCCAAAAATAGACCTAATATAAATAGCAAAGAACTTAAAGCATTATATACCTTGAGAAAAAATAGAAATATTACCATTAAAGCTGCCGACAAGGGGGGAGGAATAGTCATATTAGATACAATTGATTATGAAAATAAAATGATATCACATCTATGTAATGACGCGATCTATACTAAGGTCTCTATCGAAATATTTGAAAAAGAAAATCTGATACCCAAATATCAAGCCCTTATTTTGTCTTTAAAACCATTTTTAACTAAAAAACAGTTTAATTGGCTTATGGAAGTAAAAAATAATACTGGAACGATCTACGGATTACCTAAGATTCATAAGACAGGAAACCCTATCAGACCCATCATCTCCCAATGCACTAGTTTGACTAATAAACTTCATATATATATATACAGCAGATACTAAAAATAGGAGAATCCCAAATACCCAACCTTATAAAAGATACCACTGATTTCTTGAATAAACTTAAAAAATATGAAAACCAAATTAATAATGATACGTTTCTTGTCACTTTAGATGTTGAATCTCTTTATACGAACATTCCTATTGATCTCGGGATCAACTATATTATTGAACATTATCAAAACACTTTGAAATACTGGAAAGATTTTGAAATTGATGTTAAACCTATCCCCCCTTTCTTACTTAAAAATATACTCGATTTTACCCTTAAAAATTGCTATTTCTCTTTTAACGGTAATATCTACAAACAGATACAGGGGCTAACTATGGGAGGAGCTAGCTCTGTCCAAGAAGCGAATATAGTCATGCATAAATACTTCCAAAATTTTAACTTCAGTTACCCACACCTTACATGGAACCATGATAGGTTTATAGACGATCTATTTGGTATTTGGAATGAGTCCTCTGATAAATTGAATAACTTCTTTACTACCCTTAACAATTTCCATTCTAACTTTAAATTTACTATTAATAAATCTAAACAAGAAATCCCTTTCCTAGACGTTAAAGTTATTAAACTTAATAATTGCTTAAAAACAACTATCTTTATTAAACCAACTGACAGAAAATTATATTTAAACTATCAAAGTAATCATCCTCCCCATGTTAAACAATCAATCCCATTTAGTCAATTTTTAAGACTTAAACGAATAGTCTCAGACCCGCTCGATTTAGATTACCAACTTTTAAATATGTATAATGCCTTTAAACTCAGAGAATATCCAGAATTAATACTAAAAAAAGCTATTGATAAACTTAAACTTATAGATAGAACTACATTATTGTGCTATAAAACCAAAAATAATACCATCGATAGACCCATCCTAATCCTTATTTATGAAAATAAATTTGATAAAAAAGCTATACTTAAAAGAACACTTCATAAACTCTGGCAGGAACTTCTAGCTGAAAACCCAGAATTACATACCTGTTTCAATTCTATACCAATGATTGCTTATAAGAATGGAAAAAATATTAAGAACACTTTAGTTAGTTCTAAATACCCTGCCCCTTGGTTAAACAATACAACTAACCTACATAGCATTAAAAACATAGATGAATTAAACTTGGAAAATCTTCTGGGATTACTACTAGAACAATAAAGGTTTTGTCAAGAGTCCTCCACTTGGATAAACTTTATTATTTATTTATTACCCTGTCATCCCTGTAATTTTGGTCCAAATTGACTTATGACTTTCTATTTTATTTTTTGACTTCTATCCATGTCTTATAAAATGTAAAATATCATTATAATATTATAATAAATGCTCAGGAACATACTACCCTTAAACTAACTAATACTATATTATACTATACAACTTATGCTAGTTCACTATTTCATTTCGCCAAAACTAAATATATTATTAAGCTTTATTCAAATTATTACTATATATTTCATGAACTTTTTAACGATATTGTCACCTTCTTAATCTATTGGATGATATCATTTACAAAGGACATTGATTAAATTACTCCCTACTTTAAATAGGAACCATATGTCTGTATATTACCATTACGACATCTACTGAACTTATACTAATTAAATCTAGTCAATGTTTTTCACCACACAGGCACGCCATCTAACGAATCTGTAGCAAAGTTTTTTATCACCGATACTAGGAAGGTTATGTTCATTCTAATAGCCACTCCGGTGGATATTATAGTCTATGTTAATTGAATAAGTTACAGTTGTTCATTCGTCTTGTTAACCTCAGAGTAAATCGTTACCCTTGTAGACAAATGGTTTATGATTCCAAGAGAATTGCTTCCCAAATCAATGGTTAATAGTAAATATTACACAATCTTTGACATTTAGGCTCTACTGTTACTTTGATTGCTAAAATTGTCTTAACTTTCGGCAAAACAAGTTACACATCTGTAGTAGTAACACGATTTGTAAAGCATTTGCATTTTGACACATTTTCATTTATATATTTCTAGTAGGGTGACACAAAATACTTTGATTGACTGATTGATTGATTAAAATCTTTATTGAAACTATAATTGAATAAATCATAAGTACAATTACTGCAATTTTTATACAAGCTGGTCACCAATACTCCCGCTACCAGGGACACCGATTTAATATGAAAATTACATGGCGCAGAACCAACTTGAAGGTAAGGGTTAGTTGTACATAACAGGTTAACTTAAGTAAACAGCTAAGACTGCCACTACTTGGGCAGTAACAAGGGTTAGGGTAATGGGATATTTCAAACTGAACAAAACGCATTCATACCAATTTCTAAGGACGCAAGTACGAGCATGATAGTCGCTGAAATCCTGCTGTTCTCCATTTCTTTCGAGAAGCTTTCTTTTTACTGTATAAGCTCTGCAACAGCAATTCGTAATTTCAATATCATCTTAAGTAAGCCTTTATGAACCGCGATTCGCGAGTATAGTACCCGGAGTCAGTCGCTAAGAAGTTAGCGACTGACTTGATGAGTTAGCGACTGACTTAGCGACTCAGTCGACTAAGTAGCATGCTTATCGACTGACTGAGTCGCTTAGATTTAGTGACTGACTTAGCGACCTGCTATCGACTTCTCGGGTAATCAGGTATGTTTATTGGACATATCTGATTACATAACAATATAATGCATCTTATCGCATACTGTACTGTCCGGGCCTTCATTTCCTTGGGCATTAGATGGAACCCAAGTGGGGTCTGTAGAGTCAAATATGGGAAAATGGGCAGACCGATGACTGTGAAAATTAATGTTAATGCGAATTCGTGAAATTGAACGATTGATTAATCAAACGAAGCAAGGAGGATTTTAGCATTAGGCCTACTCGATCTCCAGTTGGCCGAAACTGCAGACGCGTGGCTCTTTCTGGCAGTAGCAGAGAACGAGAATCATATAGGCCTACTCCGGCACTTATTTCTAGTGTGAAAATTGTAGGAAAAAGCCTGGGAGTAGAGCCGGTAGACTTTGATCCTTGTGGAGTTGAATATAAATTTTTATTCGTATTTTGCAAACTGATGTCAGTGAAATTTGAAAGCAGTAGATTTTAAGGCTAGCAGTTTTGCAAGTCAAACTCGAATCAAAATCAATTCCTTTGTTGAATAAACTCAAAAATGCATACATGATACACCGTGGAAATTTCTTCACTTTGTCAGAGATTCTGAATCAAATAATGGTAAATCCCACAAGCACATCTGAGGGAGTTGGAAACGACCTCCTTTGGTGTGCAATGAAGACTTAACTGTGGGGGTCCTAAGAAAGACTAGGGGGTTGAACACCCACCCGACAATTCTCACTCTACTTATTTCCCCTTTTCGTAATCATCAACACCATCTTCGTAATAGAATGCAGAAATTCACTTTACCAAAAAAGCAGTGTTGGGTATGAGTTAACTCAGATGAATTGAAAATCACGAATTAACTCACTTGCTGTGATTTATGAGTTTGAGTTAACTCACCTTAACCTTCGCAGGACGGAAAGATTTTACGATACACGGAGGACGAAGAGGGGTAATTTTTTACCCCAAAACAATGTGTAATATCTCAGCTCACAGGTAAGCTACGATGACAAATGAAGTGTCAATTGTAACATTTCCAAGGTCAAGGAATCGATTTATCATAGTGGCAATATTGTGCAAATACTACTTTTCAAGATGGCGGTCAATATGGCCGCCAAAACACACAAAAATGTATATCTCAGCACGTAGGTAAGCTACAATGACAAATAAAGTGTCAATTGTAACATTTTCAAGGTCAAGAAATCGAGTTATTATAGTGGCAATAGTGTGCAAATACTATTGTCCAAGATGGCGGCCAACATGGCCGCCAAAATATATCAATATGTATATCTCAGCTCATAGGTAAATTACAATGACAAATGAAGTGTCCATTGTAACATTCCCAAGGTCAAGGAATCGATTTATTGTAGTGGCAATAGTGTGGGAATAATATTTTTCAAGATGGCGGTCAATATGTCCACCAGACACAACAAAAGGTATGTCTCTGCTCATAGGTAAGCTACAATTGCAAATGAATTGTCAATTGTAACATATTCAAGGTCAAGGAATCGATTTATCATAGTGGCAATAGTGTAGGAATAATACTTTCCAAGATGGCGGCCAATATGGCCGCGAAAACACAAAAATATATATCTCTCAGCACATAGGTAGGCTACAATGACAAATGAGGTATCAATTGTAACATTTCTAAGGTCAAGAAATCAAACTATCGTAGTGGAAATCGTGTGGGAATACTAATTTCCAAGATGGCGGCCAACATGGCCGCCAAAACGCAAAAATATGTATATCTCAGGTTGTAGGTAAGCTCCAATGACAAATGAAGTGTCAATTGTAACATTTCCGAGGTCAGGGAATCGATTTATCGCAGTGGCAATAGTGACCGATCAGTCAGCTGACTGATAATTCCTATTTTTGTGTTTTGAGGGCCATATTGGCCGCCATCTTGGAAATCAGTATTCACACACTATTGCCACTGCGATAAATCGATTCCTTGGCCTTGGAAATGCTACAATTGACACTTCGTTTGTCATTGTATCTTACCTACGAGCCGAGATATACACATTTTTGTGTTTTGACGGCCATGTTGGCCGCCATCTTGGACAGTAGTACTCACACACTATTGCCACTGCGATAAATCGATTTCTTGACCTTGGAAATATTATAATTGACTCTTCGTTTGTCGTTTTAGCTTACCCATGAGCTGAGACATGCATATTTTTGTTTTGGCAGCCATATTGGCCGCCATCTTGAAATATAAACTATCCACAATTATGAAACTATTAACACTCAGTTCCTTGGTAGATTCCACACTTGATTTATGATTGCAGGTCATTTATGAGCTCATATCTTTAAAAAATATATCTGCCCTATGAACGAAAAAATAACGACGTCGAGGACGAAGAGGGGTAAATTTTTACCCCAGGACACTTTGGATTGAAAAATCTTTTTCCCACCACATGGCAATGTGGTGGGTATGCAGTCAGAATATGTCATTGGTGGTAACTTGTAAACATGTGGAACGACAAATGATACCTACCTACAGTTGCTCCGCAATCAACATCCAAACACCCCTGGGGTAATTATTTACCCCTTTCCGTCCTGCGAAGGTTAAAGAGTGTTAGTTATGAGTTTGATTTAATTTATAGTTTCTGTGAGTTTGAGTTGTAACTGTCAATTATTTTAAAATCAACTCACTATTCGGCACTCGGCACATATTTTGTTGAAACAAGCCGTTTTTTTTATATCGTCGGCTTTCCATACTGGTGAGCGGTGACGGCAGGGAGGGTCGTAAACACGGCCAGCAGCGGCGGGCGGACAGTGTTTAAGCACTGCATATTTGGTATATTGTGAACATATATGAAACAACATGGCTGAAGTACCGTGTATTCTTGATGGAAAATATTGTACAACGTTCGATTAGAACGTGCTGGTATGAGACGTGTGAGTTGATGATTTAACTCATTTAACAACTGAGTTTGAGTTAACTCATTTCACTTAGGATGAGTTGAGTTTGAGTTTTAGCTCATTTTGAGGTGCATGAGTTGAGTTTTGATTTAATTAATTTCTTGTCTGAGTTTACCCAACACTGTAAAAAAAACAACAACTATACCCCCGTATTCTCTATAAGAACTCTTACTAATAGAGCAAACTCCTTCTGTTATAATGTACCAAGTTGCGGCATGTCAGCTTGTTTTCCTCAGCAAACGGATATTATATTGTATTGTATTGTAAGTATTGCTCATGCCCTGCTGTTGATATCTTCGTCAAATCGAAACTTGGAAACCGCGATTAAAGCAACAAACAAAATATTAAGTGAAAGAAGTCGCTAGCAGTCGACAGCTTACCGACTGGTTTCGACTTGAGGGCTTAGCGGCGGCGGCGGATGACGGCGGCGCCGGGGACTACGCGAGTATAACTCGAGAGCTGTTACACGCAGATAGCTGAGTGCTAATAAACCAACGTATATTGGTTTGTCTGAAAACAAGTTAAATTAGTGTGTCTTAATAATTACGATAGTGAAATTTTAGCTAGTGTCATACAGGAAAGCATACAGTGGCGGCGCGTGGATTTTTCAAAGGCGGTGCGGAGCATCAGTGTGCCGCCTCCTCCCCGTAAGGCGACAGGCCTGTTTAGTAGTCTATAGGGAAATTTTGTCTGTGTTGTGTATGATAGTAGTTAGTAGCAGCCTTAGCCTTGTATAGAGCACAGCAGCAGATGAAGCAGTTCCGCTACAAGTAGCACTGTGTACTGCTCACTTAAAGTAATTTTATCATTAGCAAATCAATCAGAGGGGTTTTTCAGAGAGTAGTCAAAAAGAGGCCCGAGTCCGGTGTCCAGAAGGCCAAATCAAATTATAGTGAGTCCCCAGAAAGTAGTTCAAAAGAGACCCGAGTCCAGTTTCCACGGGGCCAGATCAAGAGAAGAGGCAGAGCAGCTGTCAAGTCGAGTGTCGTTTATTGCGAGAATAATTTGAAGGCGGAGGATCAGAAGTCAGGGTAGTACTTGAAAAGGCGAGATTTCAGTTTCGAGTGGAAAGCCAGATGGTGACGGAGGACCACGAGGATGAGAATGAAGGACGGGTTGTAATGATGATAGAGGAACTGAGAGGCTGCGGAATTCAGGGAGGAGATCAACTCACAGGCGTGGTACTGTGTTGAATATGGCTTGGTTGGAGAACTTGAGGTGAGTATATTGACTGGGGGTCGAGAAAGACTGAGAATTGAGGATGATCGGGTGGAGCGGGTTGTCTGAATGGTGAAGAGATCATGAGGTACTTGAGCCGGCAATATTTTAGAAAGTTGTAGGTTAGTTTAATATACTGAAGTGGATTCGCTCTGGGATTTTTAACCAATGGAATGATTTGAGGATGGGAGTGATATATGATGTTTGGACGTTCTAGTGACAGCTTTGGCAAGTGAGATTTGAATAAGCTGCAGACGCTTGATTTGGGTGGATTCAAGATTGAGGAAGAGGGAACTGCAGTAATCAAGCTTTGAATGAACAATAGAGGTAGCAATCATGGTGGAGGCAGTTTTAAGGTCGAGCATGGGCCGGATGCGTCGGAGGTCACAAATGTGCATGAAACAGGAGTGCGGAACGTTGGTGATGTGGCTAGAGAAGGAGAGGTGTGCATCACAAGTAATACCACATTATCAATATAATCAAGCGCAATCATTATTTCTAGAAACCAGAGGCGTAGCTAGGGTGCAGAGGGCACATGTGTCCCCGGGCGCCAAGGGAAGGGGTGCAAAAATGAGGGTTAAGATAAATAATGTTACTCTTAATTTTGATGCAGTTTTAACAAATTTATCCCAAATAAATTCATATGATTTAATTTTGGAGCCCCAAATTTATCCAGTTATATCCATTATCACTTACAAACCAGTTCTCATGTATGACATTGGCGCCCCATTCAGCAATAAGGAGCAACATGCATGTACTATCTGTATTTTTTTATTTAATTAAAATTTAAATTGCCATTTTGCTATTTGGATAATGTGAAATAGTAAAAGGGGTGAGGGCACCAAATTCATAGTTCGCCTTGGGCTCAAAATATCCTAGCTACGCCGCTGATAGAAACTATAGGTTTAAAGTTATCTAAATAAATTTAAAACTAAGAAATACATTGATATCTGGCATGAACATCGAAGATTTACAGTTCACTGAATTATGATATTAAAGTTTCATTGAAATTTCTAGCAACGAATTACGTAGTAACTCCAAATGAAACACTACGGTGACCACAGGAAGCACCGAAAAAAATATTCCAGGTAGTCAAAGTGCCGTCCCCCTCAAGTGGCCGCCCGGCGCGACCGCACCCCCTTGCACCCCCACGCGCCGCCACTGAAAGCATATCACTTTTACAGTCGTTAAGAGTTTCAAAATATTACCTCACTTTCATTATCTATGGCCTAGTTGCTATTATTGCCTAAAAAAATTTAATTGCTAAATTCGTTGATATAATTTAGGATTTGTGCTAAGAGTTACAATCGGAAAATGTCGTCACTCTACAAAATGCTGTAACTGTTTATATAATACCTATAAATTAACTGCACGAGATTACCGTATATATGAGCCAAACTGCTATGCATGCTAACCTTCACCAATATGTCTTTTGACCTTGAAGTAGCCAGATACGCTTTCATCAAAGTGATAATTATAATAAGTAACATCTAAGCTTGATTGCTCACGCACTTGGATACATTATGTGTGATCAATATTCAAAATGGTCGTCAGCGTTTCTGGCGGTTATTCTAATGTGCGTGGCTTTCTCTTTTGCAATGCTACCAGTTCGCTTTCATTATCGGTCTTTAAAAAGGCTTTTATCAAACTATTGCGCCATTTGTTGAAACGGTCGTTGTAAGAATTACAAGATTGAACAGTTAAATAGTTAAAAATCGTGAATTACGATAGATAACTGACCTTAGCAGACCTTTAACCAATCAGCTAAGCCTTAATCAGGTTGTAAACACACATGTTGTGGCTCCGCCCACATATGGGCTACACTTATGCGATCGAAAATCTGATTTATAGACTATTATAATTATATGGCATGTTGACCAGGCATGCAAGTGTTTCTTGTGGTTTTCATAAAATGGACATGGTTTTCTCTTTTGATGTTCCCAGTCATACCAAAATACGTTTGCCGAAAAAAACAGAAATAGGTTTACTAAAACCGTGAAAATGTCGAGTTCGCGTGGGAAAATGGCACATGGTATTGGATCTGAGATATATGCAAACACAGAGTTGACATAATCGTGGCGAGAGCAGAGAAGACACAGTAAAAAAAACCTTCAGGTCAACGACTGAGGCGAACCTAGCGACAGTTCGAAATATCTACAACCGAACAGCGCCCTCGACTGTAAATTTCAACAAAAACCCACCAAGCGCCATCTCGCGTCAAGGTAATACACCTCAGACATGTTCCCTGAGCAGCACAACTTTGTCGCAGCTACCTGCATGGCCTGCGGTGCATACTTTTTTGCTTGTAATGCCTGCGCCTAAGATATACCAAGTACATAAGCGGAATTTAGATTAATGTATAAATATTTATATCCCATGCCATGTGACTTTACGCGCGCCAAAATATATGTTATACTATAATTATAATAATATGAAGTCGTGTGTAAGGTTGACATCAACTAACATGGCAACAAGAGTAAGATGTCGCAATATACTAGATACCCATAGGCGTAGCTAAATTGAGGCAAGAAAAAATTTTCCTTGGGTTATAGCCCTGCATCCTTAAGTACACCGTTCCACAACCTCTTTTAAAGAGGTCAGATCTTAAGGCTTCCAGATTGACTGCCAGCAATGATATTCCTATATTAATTTCTTCACCAAAAATTTGATGACCTTTTTGGCAAATTTCTTCTGTTCAGTAATATCCACCTCTAAATTAGAGGTGGATATTACTGAACAGAAGAAATTTGCTCAAAAATTTCCCAAAAAGGTCATCAAATTTTTGGTGAAGAAATTCCCACAAAAAGGTCATCAAATTTTTGGTGAAGAAATTGCCAAAGAGGTCATCAAATTTTGTGTTGAAGAAATTCAATAAAAGGTCATCAAATTTTTTGACAAGCAGGAGTTGACTCCTCTTGAATTGAAGTCTGGCTACCAGTGGATACCAGTAATGTATGCCGGTGAAATGCAAATGAAAACTACGCAAGAAGCTCCATAATTCTGAAGAGAAGAGGTTTAAATATTATAATTTATTGATTAAATACAGGCGCAAATTTCTAAAAATTGAAAGATTCGATCACAGCAAATTATGGTCGTAGGCCCTATATCTTTCCGCCGGATTTTCGCCAAAATGCGAGCTGTTTTTAGAAAATAACTTATCGGCACGGTTAAACCACCGCAATGGCTTCGTATCTGTCGTAGCTAGATCAGAGTCCATGAATTGCCTCCCTTTGGATGTACCCGAGACCAACATTAGACGTGTTTGGTCAGATCTTAAGGCTTCCAGATTGACTGCCAGCAATGATATTCCTATATTAAGTGTGGTTGTACTGAAAAGTGCTGCTTAAAAGCAGCACTTTAGAAATTCTGAGTTTTGCGAGAGCAAATACTACCATGCCAAACAACAAATGTGACAACAAGCGACAGTTACATCTTAATTGATCTCTGATGACTTTAACAAGGTGCATGAGGACTTGACGTGTTTGTTTTGGCCGCTGAATACATTCTTGTTTATACTAGCGCGTGAACTTGAACGTCTTGTTTTTTTCTGGTTTTTATGGAAAGCAAAGGATAATATGACTGGCCTGTGCAAGTTGCACTCCGGTTGCAATTTTTGGGCGTGTACTTAAAGCGGGTGTTACTGCGTAAAGATTGTTTACTAACGTAACGGTGCACAGACTGGAAAATATGCTCTCGACGGACTAAAAAATTCAGTTAACCTGGAAGTGTACGTTCAGTAGCGGTGTAACATTCCCTATAGGCCTGGGGATGAATCCTGTCCCAGTTACTTGTGATCGATCCAATTTCGATTATATGCAGTGAATGAATCATTCTTATTTCAGTCATGCAACATATTCAGTTCATATGATTCGTTTTAAGAGTAAGATTTAAAGAGTTTTTATATGAATATTCAGTTGCAGGTTTACGTCCAACGTACATTCAAATAGTAATTCTCAATATATATGCACAGCTTTAATCACAGTACTGCCTATTTAGCTAACCTTACTCAGAGCAGCATCTATTTGTGTTAGATCTAAGTCTTTTTATTATAGCTACCTCCCACAACTTGAAGATTCTCCAATGAATTGAACTTGATTCACGTCCTTGGTTCGACAACATTTCAGAAGTCCTTGGCAGCCCCCATCTTACGAATTCTGTTTCAATCGACATTGCCGATCGTTCTGTTTCAGTATTTTAAGGCGAAATGGTGAGTAGAACGGGTTTCTTTCCAAGTATGATTGTTCGTACAAATTCCGATTCGCTACCACTTCGAAACCGCTAGAATCGCTTCACGAAGAATTCTGAACTAACTCAAACATTTATCGCGGTTCGTCGTTGGATCATGCACGACCGCAGTCAATCGTCACGTTCACTTCAATTATCTCTCACACGAACAACGTCACTATTCACTTCCATGACAACTGATTTTTATCATCGGTAATTAACAACTTTACACGATCAATCAGGAGACTGATGCGAAGTCTGTCAAACATAGCACCTCCTCCGTTCACGACGGCTAGCCTTCAAATGACATGTCTTCAGATTCTTTTGCACACGGCCCTTTCACGGTTGAAATTTTAATTGAGCCAATGAGCGTCTTCCACATCGTTTCCCTCTTAAACCAGAAACCGTGAAATTTTATCTCCGAACCCTACATATATATGATTATGTCCCTAAGATGTTGGTCGAGAAGCTGGAAGTTAATAATTACCATTAATCGGTCGTGAATCTAATTAACTGGCTATGCTTACATGTGTAATATAACACTGCAATTCAATGTCAAATGTCTAATCATAAGATAATATTGTGTGGACATCATTACAAGCGGTGAGGATGGATCAATGGAAGCCCAGCAGAAAGTACTGGAGCAATTTAGAGCGCCACTGTCGGAATAGGGTCTTGAACGTAGGCTGCTACTGACGAAGACATTGGAACTATGCCAGGATCGCTACACTAAATATTGTGCACTCAATCTTGTTGGAAACTATCTTATTAAACATCGTAGTGAACATAATGGTAAAAACAAGAGTTGATTGGGCTTCGAGATTGAGGCATTTCAGTTTACCTGAAAGCATTTCTGTAATAAAATAATTTAAACTCATACACACAGATTGAATGTATATATGGTCAAATCAATTATTGATTTGACCATTATATACATTCAATCTGTGTGTATGAGTTTAAATTATTTTATCGTATTTCTGACTTTCTTTCCTTTATATCATACCTTAACATACCCACGATAAACCCCAACTAGTACATAAGAATTGAAATAGGCCTACTAAAAGTAAACATTTTAATTATCTGCAATAAGAAATATACTATGGCTAGGAGATTTTAACGTTAGGCCTATTAGTAGAATACGAGATAGAATTCAACATTTATGACCGAAGAAACCTATGGCATTGTTGGAGGCTTATTGTCAAACCTTTCAAAGCACACATCATCATCACCTGAAATTTTCGTGTAAGTATATCTTGAGTAAAAGCGAAGTGTAGAGGCTCAGCGATCATCATCATCCTGAACACGATTGCGTCAGACCAGATCAGTTTGTACCATGGAACACCATACCAACATATTTTAGTTCGAAAAAGATTCAATTATTATAAAAAAAATCCGTGTCTTACAAAATTTAAGGTCACTTTATTGTTATCAATATTTAATACTGATTACACGAAAGTAGCTTCTGCCCATTAAACGGACATCATCATACCGTGTCCGCCAACACGTATCGAAGTCATCATGTAATCTAAAAACTTTATTCGAAGAAATGTAACTGCATACTGTGTTTCAATAACTATCATAAAACACAAAAATGAAAATTGTCATCCGTATCATCTGACACTTGTAAAAAACGAAATGTGATTGTCTTGACCTTTAAAGTTGCTAGGATTTTATCTTTGTGGTCAAGCCAGCATAATCACCGTCATTTGTGTGGTTGTCATCAAAAAGACAAATGGTAAAGTTTTCTTTGTCTTCGATATTTCATTCCTTTATACATTTCAACAGAACCGAGTATGTTCGCTACTACAAACATCACATTCTTTGTCTCACCAAAGAATAGTCTACCTAAATGACAGATTACAGTTCGTTCTTCCAACGTGTTTCCTTTTTATCTGAAGGAAAAATATTATCTGTGTTCGCCTTATTATGACCATCAGAAACAAGGATATAATCTTATTATCAGCGATTAATAGCAATGTTCGGATAACAGTAATGACAGATTTGAGTCATATCTCCTATGTTTTAGGTACAGATCATCCATTTTTTCAACAACATTTTGACTTCATTTTCCCAAAAGTTATGAAGACTTTTGTCTTATAGTCCTTATTTCCTGTATGCTGAGCACTACTTACAGTGAACCGTAGTTTACTTTGTCGATGTTGTATGTGTCTGCATGTAAAATTAATTATTTACTTGATAGTAAAAATCAGAATGCGGCAATCATCCCACGCTTTCTTGCTAGAACTCCGCTTGTTGACAGCTACAAACAGCCTGCTTTGTGTATCATCGAAGCACAGTCGCACTGGTAAACCTTTCGATATGTTCTCTGCTTCAATAAGTTTTCTCTGGTATTTTAACATTGAATTCAGAAGCAATATTTGTTTGTTACCAGATTCTGCTACGATGATTGATCTTTCATTATCTTCCAATAAACAGATTGGCACTTTCATCGTTGCATATGACGTGAATTTTGAATTTTCCCATTTCATGCACTCCTTCTTTATATTTCCGTCCAAATCAACTATGCACACACGATGCAGTTTATCCTTGTCATCACCGTGACTGACTACAAAGCATGTACTGGTCACTTTTATGGCATGCAATGGATTATTTAATTTAGCCGCTGGTGACAAACGAACTGTAACGATTAACTCTCCTTTTGGTGAGTATTCATTTATCAACTGCTTATCTGTGAGACATAGAATAACATTGGATCCATTAGTAGACAGGCGACCTTTTCCTCCGCCAGTTGGCCACTGCTTTCGTAGTTTTCCACTTGGATCAAGTCGCATGACTTTGCTCTCAGGAACAATTCCTTGGTCGATAATATAAAGGCAGTTAATGGCTTGAGACGATGTTATGTCCAGTGGATTGGTCAACACTTCTATCTTCCAATTTCGTTCAGATTGAAATGTCTTCGAGTCATAGACTTCAATTTCCTGACAACTTTCAGTTACCACAAACAATTCTTGACCTAAGATTGTTATACCGTTTATGGGCTTCCCTTTACTCTTTTCCGATAATTGAATCGTGTACGATAAGACTGGTTTTTCTGAGTAGTCGATATTTTCTGCGATAATTAACATAAACATTCGTTATATTAAAATCGGACTCATAGTGCTGTCTAAAATGTTTGTCTCGTCATATTTTGATTTATGGCATAAAACCCATGTCCCATATTAAAAGATATATTAGCCCGTTAATGACCACGTCATTTTAAAAGGACAGCAATCTTTACTTACTTATTTTTTAGATCACATCAAATTATTTCATAATTTTGTTTTCTGGCGTCTCACTGATGTTGTTAAACAAATATCTATGCAAAAATTTATAGAAGTTTTAGATTTTGCTTGTGTTTTCAACACTCAAGGTTGTGAAATTTTGACTATTCAGCTATTATATAAAAAAGTTTTCTTTTGAGTTTTGAGTTCCGGTAGCTATTATATGACTACGTTCCTTTACAATTTCATTTTCCCAAACAACAGTTTTTTCATTTTGGAAATTATTGACGAAAACTTGCCGTCCTTTTAAAAGGACGCTGAGCATATATTATGGTACCGTACTATGGGTTTTGGCTCAATGTGCAAACCATCACTGACAGGCTTACGTTTCGGTCACTCATCCTTATTCATGTCCCAAATTTGGAATCTTATTTTCATTCATTCATTTCTTCAATAAATTTATATGGCGCCCTTCAAGATATCTACGGGGCCCGTAGAGTAATGGATAAAACACACTGGCGTGAAGAGCTGAAGGTACCAAGATCGAACCCGTAGACAGCCGTTAATTTAAGGTTAATGGTGCCTTTCACTCGCTAGGCGGCGGCGGTGGTTAAATGAATAGTAGACCTTGAGTTGGCGCCGTGTGTTTGCTGCCGCATAAGCAGTTATACTAGACTCCTGTAAAACTGTTATCATGTGCTTCTACTTAATACATGTATGTAAGGCGCCCAGCGTGGCTGCCGTTTCTACTATATCTTATATGTTCACTGTACAGCGCAGTGCGTTTGCAGGCGCTTAACTAAAGAAAAGATTATTATTATTATCATTATTATTTTTTTTTACCCGAGGTATATAGGATCCCTTAGGTGTCAGATACTACTTAAATATGTTGACTCTGGAGTGGCCGTCCTGGTTAAGATCTGGAACAACGAAAGTGCTGTGGAAGGCAACTGCGTTGAAACGCTGAATAACTATGGATAAACGTTGAAACAAATAACTGGTTTCTCTTGGTGCAGGAGACGCCCTAGGTCGGTGAGAAATGCCAGTCCCTTGGAGTTGACTGGTCCCAGGGTCTCAAAGGCCAATGGGACAAAATGGTAGGATTGCATCAACTGAGCGTATTTCGAGTTTTTCCTGGACTCAGCCAGGTCCGCCGCACACCCCGCTCGTATGGCGGTTGTGGGCAGGTAGGAAGGTGCTACAGTATCAGCCACTGTGACGTCCCAGGTCAAACAGCGACCGGAACGCCATGGAATTAGAGTAAGACCATCTGGTCGTTTGCCATCCGACCTGGAGAGGCCTGGGGGTTCCTTCACTGCCGGAATGCCCGCCTGAACGAGGCTTCTGCAGATGAGGTCATTAAGGACCGCATGTCGGGCATGTCGGCCCTGGCCGAGACGGCAAGACATGCCATGCGAGCCCTCAGCGGTCACCAGAGTGCCGCATGGGCAGTCGTGTGGATGGCATATGATAGTGCCAAGACGAAGGCCAACGGCTATCCGAACTGCTTCGTCATCCAACCTAAGACCGCACGTGCTGATGGGCAGAGCAAACAGCCAGTCACCCGCGTGTGGTGCGGAGACTGCTTTCATTTATTATTATTATTATTATTATTATTATTATTATTATTATTATTATTATTATTATTATTATTATTATTACTCAGAAGCGCTCCCAGCCCAGCCCCGGCGAAAAAGAAGCGTTTTCAAACGCTGATAAAAAAAAGGACACGAATCATCCATACGCAGGACACGCCGCTTCAAGGAGATGCCATTCCAGATAAAAGGCCCAGCCACCGAGAACGCCCCAAATTGCATTGTCGAGATCATCTTAGTTCAGTGGCACGACAGGAACATTGCTACACTGGCATCAAACTGTCATTCTGCAGCACCACTAGGTCAAGCACGGCGTTGGGCAAGAAGACCATCTTTGTCCCTCAGCCACATGTGGTCATTGCCTATATCAGATTCATGGGTGGCGTCGACCGTGCTGACCAAAACATTGCAACCTACCAGATCCTTATCCGCACTAAGAAGTGGTGGTGGCCAGTTTTCTCCTTCTTAGTCAGTGCATCCGTCAACAACGCTTGGATGCTCTACTGACATGGTAATTCCAGTGCAACTGAGAAACTTGATCTCCTGGAATTTACACTGCGCATTGTAAATGTATATCTTCTGAAATAGGCCTGCTCAGGACTCAATTTGCTCAGAACGGAAGCATGGAGCCTGTATACTGCAGAGGAAGCGACTGCTGCCAGAGGTGAGATATGACCACATGGTTCACACCGTCGAAAGCATTCCAAAGCATATGAGGTGTGGACATTGTGGCAAGGAAGTTTCACGTCAGTCTAGTATATGTCTTGTTGCTTTACATGTCCACTGCTTTGCTGCCTTCCACAGTAGGGTGGAGTGAAAATGGCAAAAAAAACATTTCTTAAGCAAACGTTTTCTAATAGCGATGGAAAGTTGCCAGCATGTGAGTGTAAATAGTGCTCAAAATATTGTTGATTTTGCTTTGCATCTTCTGCCCTCTACCGGCGGTAAAATATTTACCATATAAAATTCTTTGAATAACGTCAATGTGGTGCATTATTTTTCTTTTTCTTCAACTGACTGGCTTCGAACGGTTACAATTCATGAAACACACGTTCAAATCAGTTGCTGAAATCACCTCTGGTGTGTTACAGGATTATATAATTGTAACCAGGGGCGTAACTTTGGTCTAAAATGTGGGGGGATTACCACTTTCTTACATAGAGGAAGCAAGGCGTTGACTGCGTTCTCTGGGAAGGCAAGATAATAAAATATTCATTGGCATTGTTCATAAAGTGGGGGGTACGGTAGTAGTGGATATTAGCCGGGTCACAACACAATTACGGGAAACCCATAGCCGGGTGACGACATAATTACGGGAAACCCATAGCCGGGTGACGGCACAATTACGGGAAACCCATAGCCGGGTGACGACACAATTACGGGAAACCCATAGCCGGGTGACGACACAATTTCGCGAAACCCATAGCCGGGTCACAACACAATTTCGGGAAACCCATAGCCGGGTGACAGCACACACACAAACACCAAACCAAATACACACACACACACACACACACACACACACACACACACACACACACACACACACACACACACACACACACACACACACACACACACACACACACACACACACACACACACACACACACACACACACACACACACACACACACACACACACACAACACACACACACAAACACACACACACACAAACACACATACACACACACAAAGAAACAACCAACCACCCTTTAATATCTAATTAAATCTTATTTAATTTTAAAATATATTTCTAATATGTATTACAAGCTATATTCTTACATGCATGCTATTTGAACAACACATTTTGACATCTTAATAATATGGAATCGTTTAAAGCAAGAAGAGAGAGAGGACCCTTAAACTAATCCTGAGGTGGCCACGGGTAGTAAGTGTTAGCAGCCTCAGTTTCTTAGACTCGGCATATGAGGGTAGGGGGCCAGACCACACCCTCACCGTCTCATCTTCCCACCGACAGTTTTCCATCAGTGTGCTCATTATAGCTGAGCTGGCTAGGGGTGCAGCAGGAGCAGAAATCTGTTTCAAATTTCTGTCATGGCGGGGATTCGAACCCCCGACCTCTCCATCGACAGTTTAGCGTGCTAACCACTACACTATCGTGCACCCCTCTCGTTTTAACCAAATACAGTTTCTTAGACTCGGCATATGAGGGTAGGGGGCCAGACCACACCCTCACCGTCTCATCTTCACACCGACAGTTTTCCATCAGTGTGCTCATTATAGCTGAGCTGGCTAGGGGTGCAGCAGGAGCAGAAATCTGTTTCAAATTTCTGTCATGGCGGGGATTCGAACCCCCGACCTCTCCATCGACAGTTTAGCGTGCTAACCACTACACTATCGTGCACCCCTCTCGTTTTAACCAAATATATGTTTAAATACATTTAATTAAAAAATGCGAAGAAGCAAAATCGTTATGTTCTACAGTTGGGAAACATCGTGTATGTTACAAAGATGCGCTGGATATTGCAAACGGGCATCTCTTGAGGCGTAAGACCTGCTGCGAAGAGAGAGTTTATGTAACAAAATTACAAGTTTTGAGAATGCAGAGACGCATACGAGGAGAGAAACTTATGTCTTTTAGGGAGCGAGGAGAGCTAACATGAAGGTTTGCACAGTAAAATGTGAGCTTTTGTGTTGCATGAATGCCTGCTATGACAATTTCTATACTAAAATTACAACTTTCTTCGTTTCAACGAAATATGTGCGCGCTGATTTGCTTGTTTTAGCTGATCGACTTATACAAAACTTGAAATATTGTACATTTTAGTGGCTGAGCGGTGGGAGGAGCGCTGGGAGCGCTGAGAGGAGGGGTGGGAGCGCTGGGCACGCTGGGAGCGGCAGAGGCAGGAGCAGCGGAGGCAGCAGCGGAGGCAGCGGCGGCAGGTGCAGAGGTAGCAGCAGCAGCGGAGGCATCGGCGGCGGCAGCGGCCGGCGCGAAAGCAGCGGCAGCAGCAGCCGAGGCAGCGGTGGAGTTTTGTTAAAGGTAGGTTTTCGATTGAAGCGTATATGCAAAGTCTGTAAAATGATACATATTGCGTCGTTTGAATGACCAAAGTGATATGTATGGTAGTTCTAGCTGGTGTTGTGTGAAGTCGGAACATGCAATTTTTAAAAACTATACCTTCTACATCTCTGAGAAGTTCGCTCATCGAAAATAGATTTTCATATGCTTCAAGAGCATGTCAAAGAAACTTTGATGACTCGGCATAGAAATTGTGAAACTGCATTACTGAAATAGTGGAATTTGTAATACGCATCTGTAAGTATTTGACAATTTTTGCATGAATTTGGAAAAACCCTTGAAACTGAAAATACACAAAGTCTCACACATATTGAAGTTGCTGCTGTCACATCAATTTCACCACCTTAACTCTCCAAAATGTAACATTTTACATGCTTTGCACATCATGATATACTTCTGGCGAAACCTCTCATTTTCCAACAAATTGTAGCTCCAACGCTCTCCTAGAACTATCATACCTAGCAGTTCCATCGTTCGAATTTTCTCAAAACTGCAACATATAACAGACTTTGTGAATGTCTTTTAGTCAAAAACACGCGTTTCCAGTACAAATTACACCAGCATGCTTTGTTCCATCCAGCTAGAATTGCCATACATAACAGTTTCGCCATCCACAGTCTCCAAAAATTTTCAGTTTAGGTGCTTTTCACATACGCTTCATATAGCGCAAACCCTAGTTAGAACTATTTTACACACCAATTCCATCATTCGAATTTTTCAAAATATACCATGCCTCCGCTGCTGCTGCCGCTGCCTCCGCACCCTTTGATAGCGCTTAAGCGCTTTGCAAAATGTGCTTGAATCGAAAACACGCCTTTTTCTACAAATTGCATGTGTACAATTCACCTCTATGAATAAACTTCAACTAGAAATACTATACCTAGCATTTCCAACTCCCGATTTCTCTAAAATGCACCATGTTTTCCAACTGA
The DNA here is from genome assembly GCA_963556255.1 of Allolobophora icterica. Taxonomy (NCBI): domain Eukaryota; kingdom Metazoa; phylum Annelida; class Clitellata; order Crassiclitellata; family Lumbricidae; genus Allolobophora; species Allolobophora icterica. The sequence goes on from OY744604.1 coordinate 13,396,471, forward strand.
AATGACTCTTTTCACACAAATAGCTACCGCGTGTTTCACATTACTCCGAATAGAACTTTCATACACATCTGTTCCATCACCCAAAATCTAACGAAGATGCACATTTTCACTTTCTTTTCAAACACATTTTAGTCAAAACCTTTAAGTTTTTAAAAATTGAATGTTCCGACTTCACACAACACCAGCTAGGACTACCATACATATCACTTTGGTCATTCAAACGACGCAATATGTATCATTTTACAGACTTTGCATATATGCTTCAATCGAAAACCTACCTTTAACAAAACTCCACCGCTGCCTCCGCTGCCTCGGGTACTGCTGCCGCTGCCTTCGCGCCGGCCGCTGCTGCCGCCGATGCCTCCGCTGCTGCTGCTGCCTCCGCACCCGCCGCCGCTGCCTCCGCTGCTGCCTCCGCTGCTCCTGCCTCTGCCGCTCCCAGCGTGCCCAGCGCTCCCACCCCTCCTCTCAGCGCTCCCAGCGCTCCTCCCACCGCTCAGCCACTAAAATGTACAATATTTCAAGTTTTGTATAAGTCGATCAGCTAAAACAAGCAAATCAGCGCGCACATATTTCGTTGAAACGAAGAAAGTTGTAATTTTAGTATAGAAATTGTCATAGCAGGCATTCATGCAACACAAAAGCTCACATTTTACTGTGCAAACCTTCATGTTAGCTCTCCTCGCTCCCTAAAAGACATAAGTTTCTCTCCTCGTATGCGTCTCTGCATTCTCAAAACTTGTAATTTTGTTACATAAACTCTCTCTTCGCAGCAGGTCTTACGCCTCAAGAGATGCCCGTTTGCAATATCCAGCGCATCTTTGTAACATACACGATGTTTCCCAACTGTAGAACATAACGATTTTGCTTCTTCGCATTTTTTAATTAAATGTATTTAAACATATATTTGGTTAAAACGAGAGGGGTGCACGATAGTGTAGTGGTTAGCACGCTAAACTGTCGATGGAGAGGTCGGGGGTTCGAATCCCCGCCATGACAGAAATTTGAAACAGATTTCTGCTCCTGCTGCACCCCTAGCCAGCTCAGCTATAATGAGCACACTGATGGAAAACTGTCGGTGTGAAGATGAGACGGTGAGGGTGTGGTCTGGCCCCCTACCCTCATATGCCGAGTCTAAGAAACTGTATTTGGTTAAAACGAGAGGGGTGCACGATAGTGTAGTGGTTAGCACGCTAAACTGTCGATGGAGAGGTCGGGGGTTCGAATCCCCGCCATGACAGAAATTTGAAACAGATTTCTGCTCCTGCTGCACCCCTAGCCAGCTCAGCTATAATGAGCACACTGATGGAAAACTGTCGGTGGGAAGATGAGACGGTGAGGGTGTGGTCTGGCCCTCTACCCTCATATGCCGAGTCTAAGAAACTGAGGCTGCTAACACTTACTACCCGTGGCCACCTCAGGGTTAGTTTAAGGGTCCTCTCTCTCTTCTTGCTTAAAACGATTCCATATTATTAAGATGTCAAAATATGTTGTTCAAATAGCATGCATGTAAGAATATAGCTTGTAATACATATTAGAAATATATTTTAAAATTAAATAAGATTTAATTAGATATTAAAGGGTGGTTGGTTGTTTCTTTGTGTTTGTGTGTGTGTGTATGTGTGTGTGTGTGTTTGTGTGTGTGTGTGTGTTTGTGTGTGTGTGTGTAGGTGTGTGTGTGTGTCTGTCTGTGTGTGTGTGTGTGTGTGCGTGCGTGCGTGCGTGTGTGTGTGTGTGTGTGTGTGTGTGTGTGTGTGTGTGTGTGTGTGTGTGTGTGTGTGTGTGTGTGTGTGTGTGTGTGTGTGTGTGTGTGTGTGTGTGTGTGTGTGTGTGTGTGTGTGTGTGTGTGTGTGTGTGTGTGTGTGTGTGTGTGTGTGTGTGTGTGTGTGTGTGTGTGTGTGTGTGTGTGTGTGTGTGTGTGTGTGTGTGTGTGTGTGTGTGTGTGTGTGTGTGTGTGTGTGTGTGTGTGTGTGTGTGTGTGTGTGTGTGTGTGTGTGTGTGTGTGTGTGTGTGTGTGTGTGTGTGTGTGTGTGTGTGTGTGTGTGTGTATTTGGTTTGGTGTTTGTGTGTGTGCTGTCACCCGGCTATGGGTTTCCCGAAATTGTGTTGTGACCCGGCTATGGGTTTCGCGAAATTGTGTCGTCACCCGGCTATGGGTTTCCCGTAATTGTGTCGTCACCCGGCTATGGGTTTCCCGTAATTGTGTCGTCACCCGGCTATGGGTTTCCCGTAATTGTGTTGTGACCCGGCTAATATCCACTAGTTACGGTACCCCAGCCCAAAGAGTGGGGTACGGCTACCCCTCGTTCTCCCGACAAATTACGCCTATGATTGTAAAGCATAATGAATGCAACGACATTACTGAAAGGAAGAAAATTAGGAGAGAACGAAAGAGGTACCAAAGCTCTGTTCAAGCAGGATGCGCCAGCAAACTACTGTGAGCGTTGAGAGGGTTTTCCAGAGAGTAATCCAAAAGAGGTCCGAGTCTGGTTTGGGCGGGGGGCAGATCAAGAGAGGAGGCAGAGCTGCTGTGAAGGCGGGTGTTATTTAGGGCGAGGAGAATTGGAAGGCAGAGGATCAATGAGTCAGGGTAGGAGTAGGCCCTACTTGAAAAGGTGAGACTTCAGTTTGGAGTATAAAGCCCGGGATCGATAGAAGAACATGAGGAGATGGATGGAAAACGGGTTGGAATGATGATGGAGGAACCAAGAATATGCGGAATTCAAGGGGGAGATCGTTCCAGAGGCGTGGTGCTCTGTTGGATATGGCTGGGCTGGAGAACTCGAGATGAGTAGTGACCGGAGATTGAGAAAGACAAATAGGAGGAGGATCGCGGGTTGCTTAAATGATGAAGAGACCACGGAGGTACTTGGGCTGGATATATTGTAGGGAGTTATAGGTTAGTCATAGGACTTTGAAGTGGATTCACTCTGGGTTTTTAGCCAATGTAGTGATTTGAGGTTGAGAGTGATATGATGATGTTTGGGCATTCTCGTGACAGCCCTGGCTAGTGACTTTTGGATAAGTTGCAGACGCTTGATATGGGTGGATTCAAGATTGAGAAAGAGGGAATTGCTGTAATCTATGAATAATAGAGGTAGCAATGGTGGAGGCACTTTTAAGGTCGATCTTGGGCCGGATGCGACGAAGGTCACAAATGTGCCTGATGCAGGAGCGCGAGAGGTTGGAGATGTGGCTAGGGAAGGAGAGGTGTGGATCACAAGTAAAGGACGGGGAAGGGGGGCTCCGATGTGAAAGTTTAAAAGCGATGAGTAAGTCAATGGGTGTATGGAAGGGCTAGGGCTTTTCTTGATATGATCAGGAAGGCCTAGGATTATGAAATCTGTTTTGGAAAGGTTAAGACAGAGGAGATTGGATGACATCCATTGTGATATTAGGTTAATCACGTTGAAATATTGCATCGACGGTAGAGGGCAGAAGATGTCATTTGAAATTTAAAATATTTGGTGTGTTTCTTACTCTACCTAAGTTGCATCTTTTGCCCACTATTAGAATTCATTTATTTAAAAATCATTTTTTCACTCCACCCTATTCCACAATCAATGAACTGAAATATCACCATCACACCATCCTGAAAGTTGAGACATTGGACTTTGCCAGTATTCGCTGCTGTCACATCCTGACAATTCGTATGCTTTATGATTTTGTCGTATAACGTGTGTTCTTCAGAATGCTGTTCGCAACTGGGTAATAAAGAAACTGCTTGCTTGCTTATTTTACATCAAACAACATTGGCACTATGATGCTAAGTCACTGGTATCAGCATTATTTTTGTGTTGACATTGCACAGCTGCTTCTATTACTATGATATGGTATATAACAACACAGTTGATTCTTAGTAGCGTTTTGACTCGTATAATTATGCTCGGCGTCCTTTTAAAAGGACACCTAAATATCTCTGCAACCAATAAGGATATGTTTTCAAATTTTTGGCCTTAGTGTACTTTTATTACAAGGACTCAATTTGCAAAAGAATATCAAAATCTGGCCAATGAATAAAAAGTGGTCATTAACGGGTTAGAGCACATCTAAAACTTAACTCCGTCGTCAGAAGAAACGGCGTATTGTAGAGAGTTTTATACTTCCTTATCATTTTCAATAACAGAGTTATTTTACATCAGTGCTTACTAATTTATCTACAGGTCAGTGATCGAAGAACATCACAAGCTACTTCACTGGGCTAATTATTATTATTAATGTGCAACTTTTGTTGCACAAATATCCAATGCATAAGTTATCAGCTTAAAATTCGCAACTTCAGCTAGATAAGATATATGAGAACGAAATCACACACGTGATTGAGCAGAACGAACGGACTAAGGAATCGAATTTCTAAATTTACGTCCAAAAACCGAGCTCGTTCAGCAAGAACATTTCTAATTTTAGGCATTACCAAAAATAGACATTTTTATGCTCTTGTTAAATAATCATAAAACAATGAAAAACAATTGACTTAAAATACTTTGGTTGGCCAGAGTTAAAGAAGAGCACCTTCTATGCCTAGGCTACTTACTAATCACTTAATTACCACATAAAAGAGACAAACTAAACTTAGGCCTACAGGAAAAAGACGATTAATCTGATAGGGGTAAAGAAAGTTGAAATAATTAACCCCTGCATCAAAAATAGAACTGAAAGTCGTCAACTCGCATTAGAAAGCCTTTACAAAGGTTGCAGAGTTTTGTTTGTACTTCCTCCCATTTATCATAAAATGCCTGTAATGGCTACTATAGAAATAAGCGTGCAATAAAGGGTCGATTAATTAATTATCCTACCCAATTCAAAATGTTATAATCATTTAAAAACGACTGGTCATATTAACTTTGCCCAAGCGTGATATATCGTGCACATGTAACTTGCCTTTGGGGTAGAGATGTTGCTCGAGCTCTTTTATTTTGGCCTGCAGCTGGTCATTTTCCAATTGGAGTGAATTAATCTGTGTTTTGTTCGATTCATCGTTTTTTTCATGTTGCCTTATAGTTTCATCTTGTAGTTGTATGTGCTGCTGTAACGCACTTCTTTCATTCTGCAGAGCTTTAATTTTGGAGTGACTATTGTTAGACTCTCCTTAAAAATAATAATAACAGTTTAAAAAAGACAAAAGAATCAAAAACAGTTCAGGTGCATTTCGATACATGGTTTGATTCGTGGTTTGTTTGTTTGTGTGTATATAATTCACCTGCTCTTTGACACACGCACATACATGCTTAAATACATACACATATTCAATGTCTTTAATATACAAATATACTCAGCTTGTTTTATTTACATACATATACATACAAGTTATATTTCTGCACCTGAGCAGGTCTCCACTACCAGTCTCAAACAGACACATAGAAACAGACGAATGCATACTTGTACACTTTGACTATTGACGCATACTCCGTGCATCAGGCAAAGCCCTTTAACCAATTGGCTTCCGTTCCTACACATGATACGACAAGCATGCTCAAATCAATAATATCTCACTAGAACTTAGCATCAAATCGAAGTTTGATTCATAATTGCCTGATTGCTTTGACACTAGATTTCTCTTGACTTCTGCTTCTTCGTGCTTCTGATTCGTGTCGTTTGTATCCGCATTTGTAGATTCTACTGTTGACTGCATATTGAGCGGTTGCTCCAGGTTGTCGTTGTCTTGTGAAAATAGAAACAATGAGGCTAATTCAAATTTTATTACAATAAGTATATTAAAACATTGTTATTATTTATGATGATAGTGTACACTGAAACAGCGCTTCAATAACTTGCTATAAGCCTTTATAGTAGGGTCAAAGTACGAAATAAATGTGGTGAACCCCAAAAAACTGCAAGAAAACGTTTTATGGTGATTTTCGGGTGCATTTGGTCTGGATAAGAACATACTAAAAGTTTACCGAAATCGGACCACCGGAAGAGGTCTAATTATGGCGCCAAAAAAGATGGCCGCCAATGGGGAGTGAATGTAGGCCTACACAACTTGCTGAAATTTACAGAAGCAAATCATGTAACAATTTGCTAACTGGTATTTCTAGACTAATTTGAACCTGCTGAAAACGAAAATCGCAGTTAGCAAGCTGGATTTTTAGCGGTTGCATGGAAAAACAAGATGGTGGCCAAATATCTTCGAATGGCTGAAAGTAAGGTCATGTATGTGATGGAAACAGGAATTTAGAGTCTAAATTAACAATTTCGGCGTCAAGAAATGCGATGGAACTAAAGACAAATATGTAGCACTGCCAAAAAACAAAATGGCGGACAACATGGCGGCCAAATACTTTCAAATGGCTGTAAGTAAGGTCATGTATGTGATCGAAACATGATTTTAGAGTCCAAATTAACATTTTCGGGGTCAAGAAATGCGATGGAACTAAAGATACATATGTAGCACTGCCAAAAAAATGGCGGACAAATATCTTGAAATGGCTATAAGTAAATCATATGTGTAAAGTCGTGTATACAGTGATGGGCACTAAGCTATTTTTTAAGTTAAACTAAAACTATTTTCCAACTAAAAAATTAGTTTAACTAAAGTTGGCAACTGATTTTGAAAATTAGTTAACTAAACAAAAAAAAGTAGCTACGCTTTTCCAACCTTTTTCCAACTTTTTACGACAATCATTTTCACAATAACAGAGGTTAAGTGAACTGTAATAATGCAGAGCATCAATGACAATTTCACTTTCAAACTATGCAATGTGTACTGTTCTAGCATACATAGTTACAGGTGTACTCTAAGTAGTGTATAAATTTGAAAACAGGATCTTAATGAAAAAACCATGCAGTGTTAATCAATAAGTTTCGCCTTTTGTTGTTGATAGCGTTCAATGTTCATTGCGGAAAATAGTTGCGTATTGTTGATTTTTTAGTTAAACTTTTTAGTTAGCACCTAAAATGTTTTAGTTAGACTATGGTTTTAACTAAACTATTTATTTTTAGTTAAACTTCATCCTCAACTAAACATTTTTAGTTAAACTAAAAGTTAGCAACTTTTTAGTTAATATTGCCCATCACTGCGTGTGTATTAACATAATTTGAGAGTCTCAATTAACAGCTTCTGGGTCAAGAAATGCGATGGAACTAAAGATACATATGTAGCATTGCCAAAAAAGCAAAATGACATACAAAATGGCGGCCAGTCTGGAGTACTGTTTTCTTGGTCAAAGAATAGAAAGGAAGTCTTTATTGGACTGTCTCTAGAAATTTATACAGTTGTGTACATTTGAGTCATTCTTTTTTGGCGTCATAATTTAACCCCTTCCGGTGGTCCGATTTCGGAAACTTTTAGTAGGTTCTTATCCAGACCTAATGCACCCGAAAATCAGTATAAAACGTTTTCTTGCAGTTTTTTGGGGTCCGATGGTATATTGACCGGACTATTAAGGTAGCTGATTCGAAGTTACGTCATTATTCCAGATGAATTTTGCAGCTTTAGATCACGTTAGATGAGGTGCAGAATAGTGCCAGGAGCTAAATTCTCAAACATTTTTCAACACAGTAAATGAAATCTGTGGAACCTTCAGCCCAAAACTACCGGACAACATGGTGGATATTAAAAACAGGAGGAAGCAGTATTACGAGGATCTGTATAATGAAAGGAATCCTGTGGATAACACAGTGCTGGATGAACTGCCAGCAAGTAATTGCAATGAAAATAATTTTTATGGAGGACATCCTAAGAGAGGAGATGGAGGAAGCTATAGGGAGATTGAAAAAGAGGAAGGCACCAGGAGAGGATAATATTACAGCAGAAATGATACAAGCCGGAGAAGAATATTCAGTAGATATGTTACACATGCTATGCAACAAAATCTATCAGGAACAGGTGTCCAGCTGATTGGGGAGAAGGCTATAATCGTCCCAATACATAAGAAAAATGACAAGAGGGAATGCAACAATCATCGAGGCATCAGTCTGTTAAGTGTTCCTGGGAAAGTATACACATGGATACTACAACAACGTCTGAGGAAATATGTCGAGGAGGTGGTTGCAGAAGAACAGATGGGATTCAGAGCAGGAAGAGGTACCAACTCTTAGTTGTTCGACAACTATCGAAGAAGTACTTGAACAAAATCGAACCTTGTGCAACAATTTCATTTGATTCTAAACAAGCATTCGATAGTATATAGCAACAGGGACTGTAGCAGGTACTAAGGAACTATGGAATTCCAGAGGAGTTGGTGATGCTACTAGAAGATATGTACAGCAAGTCAGTTAGCGCAGTCAGAGTGGACGGAGAACTAACAGAGTGGTTTAAGATCACAGTAGGTGTAAGGCAAGGATGCGGCCTGTCATCAGATCTGTTTAACCTACTTCTGATGGCAATGATGAGCCGCGCACTGAATTCTGTTGAAGCTGGAGTGACACTAAACAGACAGTTACTTAACAGTCTCCGTTTTGCTGATGATATTGACTTGATTGCAGAGTCGCCATACCAACTGCAAGAACTGACAGACAGGATTAGTGACAGTAGCACAAGGTTTGGACTCAGAATTAATGTGCAAAAAACAAAGACAATGACTATCGGAAAACAACACAAAGAGCTGAAAGTGAAACTTGATGGAGAGGAGTTGGAGCAAGTCACAGAGTTTGTGTACCTGGGAGGACTAATAACGGAAGATGTCCAATGTACAAAGAACAAAAAAGCAGAAATGGGCTAGCGGCAGCGATGTTTGGCAGATTGTGTAGGATGTGGAAGGCGAGCAACATATCAACAAGAACAAAAATAAAACTGTACAAGACATTTGTCATCCCAGTACAGTGATGTATTGATCTGAGTGTTGGTGCTTACGGAAGGAGGACGAAAGAAGGATTCTAGTGACGGAAATGGGATTGCTAAGAAGATTATCAGGGAGGACCAGACGAGACAGAATTCGAAACGAGGTAATCCTGAAGGAGTTGGGACAGAGAGAAACACTGGTAGACAAGATCAGAAAAAGAAGACTGACCTGGTTTTGGCATATAACAAGAATGGACGACAAGAGATAACCAGCAAGGGCATAACATTGCCACGTGGAGAGAACACGGAGTCGAGGAAGACAAATAAAGTCATGCATGGAAAACGTGATAAAAGACCTTAAAGAACAAGACATGGACACGAGAACGGCCCTGGATACTATCAGAGACAGGAAGATATGGAGCCACCTTGTAAAACCTCATCGTCGGCACAAACCTGAGAGAAGAGAGAAAAAGAAGAAGATGGTACACAGTAACTTACATTTATACCATTTCAAAAGATACTAAAACATTGAAATTTGTTTATTGGAATTTTTCATTCTAACGATTACAATAGATTCCATCAATTCTGATCCAATCGATATATATTAGATTATGAAAGCAAGACAAACTTAGGTTGAATTTACTAAACTTATAAGACCTACCACCTTTTTAAAACTTATAAAAATAATAAAAAAAAGAGTTTAAATCTTAAAATTGTTGTGTTTTATTCTATTATAGGGGTCTATGTGAAATCCTAAACTAATCTGGTGATGTAGAATGAAACATTAAAATTCAAGATCAAACAACTTGGATCAAAATAGCACAACTACCATAATCAGCATTCGACGCTCTGAATACTTAAGTTTCTCTTATAGCCTATTATTTTTTTAATTGCTGGAGCTAATTAGACTAACTAGGAAAGAGCTACCTATAAGCCAAAAACGAAAGTTACTTACTGGGATTTTCGACGGGCTTACTAGTGCACGGACAACAGTCACGGATGTTGCCTGGAAAGTAAAAAAAATAGTCTACACAAACCAATGCAGATAATATGCTTGAACTGCGGTAGGCCCTGTATGATTTAATTTGAACAAATTAATTGTAAACTCGAAAATTCAAATTTCTGAAACGTTACTCTAAAGGTAAGCAACGGGCAGTGTGATTGTCATTAGCGACAACGGTAACGAAAATGTTCGTTAGCAAAATGATTTCGTGAGCAATAACCATAACTATGACAAAAATATCATTAATAATAACGGTAAAAATAACATTAACGAGAATTCATCGTCATTTTCGTTACAAAAAATAAAAATTGCAATATCCACAAACAAGAGAACGTGAAACTGCATCATCAGAATAATTGTGAAAGAGTGTATGTGTGGAGCTATGTAGTGGAAAACGAAATCGGACGGTCGGTGAATTTGGAGCGTCGTGTATTCAGAAGCTGAATGCACCCATTCCTCGAAAGCCTTTCGAAGCTCTAAGAAATTCTGTTACGTGTATTAAAATGCACAGCTGTTAAGTCTGTCGGAAATTTCGCTTAGCCTTATGGTAACTAAGGCCTAACTAAAATAAAAATCCAGTAGCTATAACTGTAACTAAAAATAATATTAACAATAACTGTAACTATAATTGAAATGAAATACCATTAACTGTAACCGTAACTAAAATAAAATCTGTAAGGAGAATCACAGTGGCGATGGGCACCAGCTTATTCAACTTAAGCGACAAATACACTGACAAAATATGAATCGATGAGGAAAGTATAATGCATATGCTGCTCTCCCTCTCTATCCGATTAATAAACTTACGAGTAAATACGTTTAAACGCTGCAACTCGGCTAATTGGTGAGCTTCCAAAGTTAAGCCATACATTTAACTACCTGTGCGCGACCCAAGCTGCATTTTTGTCCATTCTAAAACTTCTAAACATGTTTTGGCCAACTATGTTTTAACTGTAAATTTTAAGGCATCATGAACAAGTTTACAGCTCTACATCCTAGATCTAGCGACCTAATGGAACGCAAAATTACAAGTTTTTTCATAGTTCTTTAGTACAGAGATTGTATTCACTTAAATCTACTGTGTGCATAAAGTCGCACCAGAAAACATAAGCGTTCTCATTAAACCGCATATATATCGTTTACCTAACTTATGTGAGACTATAATTGTACGAACCATTTCAGCTATAGTTCTTGCATTCGAATATTCAATTTAAATTTATCGGTGCGACACAATAGACTATTCGCAAAGTGCGCTGGGTCTATTCTCTAATGGTTACGGATTCGAACCTGCTGAGCGGACGACTTGTAACGACACTTGACAAGTTATCTACGCACACGTTCCTCTAAGCCAAACAGTATTATTTTGTATCGACCTAAGCTTGGAAGTAAACTAAGTTCTGCGACGCAATGATTCTGTGCCAGGACGTTGGAATTCGTACATAGCCGGCTGAAGGGTAGAAGAGAGGGAAATGATCCTTGCGTTCTACTGTGAACATGGGAGCTCTACTTTTAAAAACGAAGATGCAAGAGCTAAAGAACTAGGTAATAAAATGTGCCTATCATATTCTATCATATCAAATCCTATCCTGTAATGTTTACCTGTTAGTTTGGGTCTCCAGCTGGATCTGAGCATCAGACCCAAAATAACAACGGAGATGGAGAGTGGCAGAAGAATGAAAATGAAAATGCAGATGATAGCAGTCTTCAATGAATCGCAGTTATCACCTCCGCCAGATGCTTGTGGTACTTGTGCTGGTTAAAAGATAGCCAATTTATTATTACCAGAATTGCAACTAATAGCCATCGCATCTATGTAAATAGTGAAAGGTGCCAGGCATTTAACTAATCGTATCCAGCATTTCACGACATCTTATGCTTACTAAGGCCGTTTACGTCGACATTTTGTATCCCTAAAGTGAAACAATTCTCCTACAGCATCCGCTCCATCAATGTTCTTTGCGTCGCTAAAAGGCAATCTTTCACAATGAAAATTATCTCGTTTAAATTGATCTTTAATAATTATCTGCTTTTATCTGTGCGCACACAAATCAATTACAAGCCACTTTCAACTAAATTTATAGCACACTTGATGAAGCATTCAGAATCCAAAACACCACTGCGTTTGGCTAAGTTTGGTTGTGCCAGAGATGTTTCTGGAATTCGAATTCCGAAGCGATATATAAAGCCTATGCAGCTGGCTGAGAAATCATATTAGCTGTAAAAAATTGTCCTGTTCGATGGTAGTTTGTTTTTGGTTTGCGGCTCTAGTTTGTTTAGCCTACATGATAGGCCTAAATCTTAGGATCTCACTGAATGAGGCTCTCATAGTCTCGATGGACTGACTTTCTGGGGTTTTAATTGCCTTGTTCGCTTTGGAGGCGCAATCGGTTGTCTTCTTGTGCGTTAGACACCATCACTATGGGATAATAGCTATAAAGAACACTCTTACTTCAGTTGATTTTGCGATTGTATATAATATATTGTTTGCTAACCTGATCGAACAACTTTTACTTTCCCCGAGTTGCAAGAAATCTGCGAAGTTGACCTTGTTGTTCGGCATACGTAGAATGAACCATTCGAAATTTCACCAGTTGTCATTTTTAGATTATAAATAACGCGGCTGTCATTACTTTGACGGGTCAAACCACTGGTTATTGATTCGTTGTTATCATTCAATCCCCATTGCAGGATTGGAGCTTCATTGCCGTGGTACTGAACCATACAGGTCAAGATCAGTTGGTCTGGTTCAATGCCGCATGAATTTGGTCCAATGACTTTCTGTACATTGCCGTTTGATTGGCATATCAAATCTGTATCTGCAATTTAATAGCAATCTTATCGGAAACTGCATAATAAAGTCAAATAACGCGACACAAAAATGTAACAATTAACAATTGTACTGTCTTCTGGGAAATTGTGATAAAATTTGTCTATTTGTTAAATTTTGTCTAGCAGGTCAAATCAAATCAAGTCAAAAATCTTTATTGCAACCAAGCAATGAGTGAACAATCAACAGAAACGCAAAACCAGAATGATCATCACTGGCCACAATCACTCTAACTGTATGACTGTCATTGGGTAAGTAGTCTCGAATGGTCCATTTCTGCATAGAATGTTGAGCGTCGCCCTTATAGTTAATTGGAGACCACGGTAACAACATTGAATTTATACCTTAACTAAGCTTAACTATTCTTAATTAAGAACCTAATATGATAGCCATTACGATTGGGTAGGCCCACGTGCAGATGTATGCAGATTTATTCGAGTTTACATTTGTAATAGGCGCAGTGATGAGGGAGCAACTTAATCAGTATACATTAAATACGAGCGCAGTCTAGTCTTGAATAAATGGGAGTTAGCAGCTAGACGTACATCTAGGGGTATGGTAGCCTATTCCAGATTTTATGTCCGTAAAATTTTAAGCTGAATAGTAGAGTCGACCACTGTTGCTCGGTCCTTATTGGTCACTCCAAGGGCCTAATAGGAAGACTTGACCGGGTTCTTCGATCTGCTGCTAGACTTATTGGTCGTATTCCAAAAATACGCCCCAGACTCTGTCTATATGCGTGACGTCTTGCACTGGCTTCCTGCCTCTGAGCGCATCTCCTAGCAGCACTAGTTTGGCGGTGTCTCTCCAGCAGCGACCCATCCTACCTGTCTGAACTGTGTCGCCCGATTTCTGACTTAGCCTCTCGCAGAACTTTGCGCTCTGCGACTAATGGGGAGCTATTGGTCCCTCGGGCCCGCTCTGCAGTCAGACAACGCCGAGCCTTCTCCGTTGTTGGACCGTCTACCTGGAATGGTCTTCCAATACCCTTACGCTGCTTCCCCGGAATAATTCACCTGCTTTCTTACGACACCACAAGTCCTATCTCTTTAGCCGTGGCTGGGCTGGGAGCGCTAATGAATAAGTCTCTTGACAAGGCGCTATATAAATTTTCAGAATGAAAGAATGAATGAAAACCTCCCCGAGTGGCCTAGCGCAAGGCACGACGCCCCGCACACGCGGAAGTTAAAGAGCTCGCAGAGGTAGGCCAGGGCCAGGGCCGCCGTGAGAAATTCCGGGCCCCTAGACAGAGCAGTCGCGGGCCCCTAGGCAGAACAGTCACGGGCCCGTAGACAGAGTAGTTACGGGCCCCAAAACTATCTTTAGGCTTTATATAAATATAATATCGTACGGTCGAACGAAAAAAACACAAATTGAAATAATAAAAGTGCGTGTGCGACCTTACGATATTATATATAATTATATAGGCCTATATCAGAAAATATATTTTCAAACGCATAAACTTTGTATAACTGATTATAATATTTTTTCATAAGTTAATTGCGGGCCCGGCCCGGGCACCTAGAAAGTCGCCGGGCCCCTGGGAATTTGTCCCCCCTGCCCCTCCCTCTCGGCGGGCCTGGCCAGGGCTCGTCCTAGGACACAATGCCACGACATGGAAGAGATCATGTAGTGAATACGATCCTGGACAGGAAGCCAATGGAAGACGTCTCGTATAAATTCAGAAACGTGGCCAAACCTGGAGATACCGCCAACCAAGTGTGCAGTCGACCGCAAAACTCTCTCTAGACAAGCAAGGAGAGTCTTAGGATGTCCAGCAAAGGTATATGCATGCATGCATAGTTAACATACATACATACATTCATGTACGCATACATACATATCTACATGCATCCATACATAAATACATACATACATCAGTACATACATACATGCATACAATTCCATACATACATAAATTATACACATATACCTATGTACATGCATACATACGTATACATACGAACAGACATACACACATACATACACATGCATGCACACATACATACATACACATACACACACATACATATTCTTGCAACACATTGTTAAAGCTTCTAACAAACTTGTGAAAACTTGAAGCAAACTTCTGCAAAAGCATGAGTCCCACACTACCCATGTTAGGCCTTAGTATTATTTAAAAAGCCTAGGCATTGAGGGGTTAAGCATAAGATTGATATCCAAAGCTGACTTAGATATTCGGGCCATAGATACAATTATTTTATTGCTGAAGAAAATTATTATTGCAAATAACAAAATTTCTGACTTCGAAGAAACTTAGTAAGCGAAATGCTAACCTAAAATTATAAGATGAGCGGATTTCTTCATTCCACCTCCTTCTTCGTCTTGGCATTCGTATTTTCCTGCGTCCTGGGCCATTACAGACGTTATGACGAGATTGTATTCGCCAGTTGTATCGTTCTTATCCATTGCGAATCTACCCAGATATGGGTCGTAGAATATTCCATAGCTATAAACAAAGCTTCTTTCCGTAGTCGTCATTGGGTAGTGGAACCAGTGGATTTCCTTGGAAGTAGCGGATGTTGAACAGTTGAAGTAAGTCGAACCGCCTCGTTGAACCTCTCTGCTGCTTGGGGCGACAACGATATCTGATATACCTATTTTCAAACATAGCATGCTTAATTTTACATCATGTATATACGTGCTAAGTACATGAATGTTATGCACACATGTGTAATATATATGCATTCAAATATAGGCCTAATTGTGTAAATATATATGGACATTTCTCTGGCGTTTGTTCAAAACTGTGGTGACTAATCTAGTTATCTGGGTACTGTTTCTATTAACTAATCAAACCGTTGTTCTTAATGACTATGACATTATCTTGATCAGCACAGAGTCAACCAATACTGAACTATTACAGTAAGAGCTGTCATTGACGCTACCAAGTGACCTTCAGATTTAGTGTCGCAGAAACTGTAAGACAGAAGGAGTGGATAAAGCCTATAGTTTTCTGTTTCATTTGGGCTGGTAGTATCATACCTTGATAGCATTTCTGTTAAGGCAATGAGCAAGAAGTAAGGACGCAGAGTCAGAAATGCAGTGGCTGCAGTGAATGCAAACGTTGCAGGATAAAATTAAGAAATAAATCTGTCGCGTATGTTGAATATATTGACGGTAGCCCTATGCCTGATATGGAGATCGCGGCTGATTGTAATAATACACGCTATGGGTTTTCAAAATAGCCTAAAAACGACAGTGTGGGATTTCCCAGTAGTTGGAAATTTCTAACCATTGGGCTTCTCAACTGGGTGTAAATTGCTGTATATATATATATATATATATATATATATATATATATATATATATATATATATATATATATATATATATATATATATATATATATATATATATATATATATATATATATATATATATATATATATATTAGTAGGCCTACCTCTTACAAGTACTGGGCTGCTAACCTAAGTGATGCTAGAGATCAGTAAGCAATAAAATTTCACCTGTAAGCTCATATCCCATCTAAAGGGGCAAAGTTTGCGTGGTGTTAAAGTTCATTGTGAATATGTTTATCTCACTGCACACGTAGCTGTTGCGGTAGGCACTATTTTGTGGGCTCTTAGCATAGGGCCTACGATGATATCTTTAACTGAAGTCCTAATCAGAGATCGCAGTTGTCAGTTGAAGCGAAGGATTAAGAAGGGATGTCTTGGCCGCTAGACATATACTTTTAAGCATGGCTGAGGTTGTACTTCTAAAGCTTTTGAGAATCTGAAAAAGGCGTTAAATTGCACCCTATCAGCTTAGTAGAAGTCCAAACGATTAGAATCTAACAAAACCATTTATAATCGTAATCGTAATCGTAAGCTCCAAATTTCTAAAGCGCTACTCTAAGCTAAGCACTGGGCACCATCTTATTCACGAGCGCTGCGTCGAATCAGAGAGGTTGTCCAGAGAGTGATGTCCAGTGGAAACCCGAGTCCCGTGGCTAGAGAGACCAGAGAGAAAATAATAAAACCAAAAGAAAACAAACAAACCATTAATTCACAATAGCACAGTGTCGTTTGTAAATCAAGAAACCTCTGCAGTAATGTTGCCATTGTGGGAGATAATTTTACTCCCAGAGTGCACAATGTTAGTTTTACCGCATTTGGTCCTAAACTCTGTAACATTCGATATACTGCAGGAGTTTCTTATCCCTTCTCGGTTGAATACTACTCTATTCGACCGTGTGTTGTGTTCTCAGATCGGCAGAATTTGAATAGGCGCTATCTCATCATCATCATTATCATCATCATCATCATCATCATCATCATCATCATCATCATCATCATCATCATCATCATCATCATCATCATCATCAGTTCCGAAAGCCAGCCATTCGGAGATGGGTAACAATAAATGTTCTCCATTGACCTCCGTTAGTTGTCAAGTTCATTGCCCCCCTCAGTGTTAGTCCAAATGATGCCATGTCCCAATTTATATTATCTATCCAGCGTAATCTTGATCTGTTTCTGTTTCTTTTTCCTTCGAATCTTGCATGTATGAATGATGTGTGGGATTCGGTCAACTGGCATTCTCTCTACATGTCCAAACCATCAAAGTCTTCGCTAAACGACTTTGTCTTGCAGAGTTGTTTGGATACCTAACGAGAGGCGCTATACAAGTCTTCATTGACTATTACGACTGAAATATGAAATTATGTTACCCGTTCTGAAGCAGAGCATGAAAACTATAATCGATGAAGTGGTGCAAAAGTTGTTTATTGCCATGATGCCTCTCGAGGTCCTGACCTGCATTCACAGAAAGAACAGGAATGTAAAACCTTTAAACAATATCGCTATTGATCATATTGCAAAAATCTTAAAGGCTTTCACGTTATACTACAACTAGTATTGCATAATCTGGAGATTTAGATAAATTTACACCTGACATTTTTTATCAATTAAAATCGCTTGACTAGTCTAGTCAAGCGATTTTAATTGATAAAAAATGTATTTTGCCATCAGCGCTTTCTGTAGGTTTTTGAAAGTCACTTTATTGACATTAACAGGTTTTTTTACATTTCATTGCAATGAATAGGCCTGCTTGGCGTCTTAAAATATCTTCTCATGACTTAGGCTATATCTTTCACACTTTAAAAAACATTCCTCTCTAAGCACTGTCTTACCGCTAGGCCTATATATCGCCAGGTCATATTGTCATGTCACGCGATATTACACAAACCCAATGCTATCACGCAGAGGCCTACACTAATGTAGACGTGAACAATTTGAAGTCCACTACTCACCTTCTAGATCTAAAGAGAATCCTGACTGATTCGAGCTGTTAATTGTACTTGTAGTCGTCTTTGCACGTCCTCTAAAACGATAGCGCAAATGCTATTGAAACTCTGTCGGTGACCCGATGAATAAATGGAGGACGCAATAATTATCAGTCTACATGTTAGTTTTGACTCAAATGGTACGTGGCCATCTTTTCATCTCAAATGTTATCATCTTAAATATTAGCTGATAGTCTCTAGGTGATAACTTATATCTGATTAGCCGACCCAAAAAATTCACCTGATGCAATTTGTTTCAATATTTAAAAGAACATGCAGACATTTGTCGCTTAGCATATAGGCCTAACCACACGAAATACATTGCGAATACAAAAGTACAAAGGTGCGTCTCTGTAACCACCTGCATAACCATCTGCAGGTTTGTTTGTCAATCAATACGCCAGAGCTTCTAATTAAGGTCGCGTACAACAGACGACGTTATACTGTTATATTCAATGATGTCTGAGAGTGTTTGTCAAACAACTGTATAGGTGCACATACCTTTCCTACAACGAACAAAATGAAATTAGAAACAAAAATGACGATAGTAGCTCGTCCTTGTTGCAGATGTTAAGTTGTGGTTTACATGCAATATAATGGTTTAGGTCATAGCCTAACTACATATATTTGATGGGACCCAATTGTACCCAATTGATGGGATTTATACTTCCCATATTGGCCTGCTGACAGACACTGACAGACACGTCAAGTCTATAAACCAAAGAATTATACTAATTTCAGCGGCTATAGCCTACGCACATACAAGCATCTTGAGAATCATACAATATGAAGTTTTAGCATCAGCTTAAAATTTTATACAGCGACATATTATTATATGGAGCATGGACCTGATACCAATTATAGTGCCTAACTGTGAAATAAAGTCTTACTGGCAGACAAAATGAAATTTCAAGAATTAATAATGCATATTTTAGGTAAATATTATTATCGAGAGTAATCAAGTGACTGAATAAAGCTTAATGCCAGAGACGGCGCTAAACCAGAGCGAGCCAAAACAAAATCCCGGGTCAAAAAAGCCGTTGCCCTGGTCGTTGCCCTGCAGAATTTTTGCCATGCCCAAAATTTGTTCGGGGCATAAATCGCCTCTGCACTGGTTTGTAGGCCTATGATTGCCCTGGTTGTGCCCTGGTTTAAAAAAATGTGTGGCGCCGCCACTGCTTAATGCAGCCGAGCTATGCTGTAAGATTTGAAAACCGAACTTGCTGCTGCAATAATCCCGATAAATTAGGAGTAGTAGGCCTATAGATTCTGTTACTGGCAGCATAAAAATCCCATTTTTGTCAACTTGTCTCTGTAGCTTAATAACAGTACAGAAAATAATAGGCCTACCCTTATAATTAACCTGTTAGCCCAAGAAACCTACATTGGGTGCAAACATATAAGGCAGGAAAGTCGTGTACTGTGTTCCAAAGCTAAGCAGCCGGCTTTGGCACATTTCACATGTTTAACATTATTACCCGTCGATAGAAAGTACCTTTGAATTATCGGTAAAACAATGGGGAGGCAACATGTTTACATACATGATGTGTGTATAGCGTGCAGTCATTTCACTGGCTGTCAATGCGCCACAGACCAATCACATCCAAGTTATAGGCTATGTGATTATGCACTCTGTACTCGTTGAGGCAGACCCCGCCGTACCCTATCTCTTGACTATCGTCACGTTGACAGACAGCGAGTAACTCCGCCATTGCTGTACTCGGGCGATATCAGTCAGAAGCCTGAACAAATATGGAGGACGACGTTAATCGTTTTCACTATGACACAACGTCTTAAAAATTATCCACGCCAACGGGGAGCCTTACATTTCTTTAAGCAGCTATGTCTGAAGCAAATCCACTCCGCACACTGATACAGTTGACTTGGCCGGATTCCTATGTACACTGCTGCATTTCGTAGGCTTTTAATTGTGACGATTATTCTCAAGGCATTGGGAACAATTTTAAGGGGTGGTTGTGCACTAGGGGTGTGAGATCTCTTACGCCAGTAGGCGTAACTTTGGTCTATAAAGTGGGGTAGGAGTACCAATTTATTACATACACGAAGCAAGGCGCTGACTGCGATCTCTGGGAAGGCACAATAATAAAATATTGATTGGCATTGTTCAAAAAGCGGGGTGGGGTGCTGTACCCACATTCCAAAAAGTGGAGGGGGTACGGGTACTCCTCGTACCACCCACAAACTACGCCTATGATTGTAACGCCTAATGAATGCAGCGACGCTACTGAAAGGAAGAAAATTAGGAGAGAACGAAAGAAGTACGGAAGCTCTGTTCAAGCAGGATGCGCCAGTATATGACTGTGATTGTTGAGGGTGTTTTCCAGAGAGTAGTCCAAAAGAGGTCCGAATCCGGTTTGGGGGGGGGGCAGATCAAGAGAGGAGGCAGAGCGAATGTAAGTGTTGAAGGGGTTTTCCAGAGAGTAGTCCAAAAGAGGTAGGAATCCGGTTTGGGGGATGGAGGTCAAGAGAGGAGGGAGAGCAGCTGTGAAGGATGGTGTCGTTTAGGGCGAGAAGAATTGTAATACAGAAGACTAGATGAGTCTGGGTAGAAGTACTTGAAAAGGTGAGACCAGTTTTTAGTGGAAGCCCGGAGATATATAGAGGAACATGAGGAGAAAGATGGAGGACGGGTTGGAATGATGATGGAGGAACCGAGAATCTGCGGAATTCAAGAGGAAGATAGTTCCAGAGGTTTGGTGCTCTGTTGGATAGGCTCGGTTGGAGAGCTTGAGGTGAGTAGTGATCGGGGATCGTGAAAGACTAAGATAGGAGGAGGATTGGGTGGAGCAGGTTGCCTGGATGGTGAAGAGATCACGGAGGTACTTGGGAATATTGCATTGAGTTGTAAGTTAGTGATAGGACTTTGAAGTGCGTTCGTTAGTTTAGCCAGTGGAGTGATTTGAGATTGAGATTGATATGATGATGTTTGGGCGTTCTAGTGACAGCTCTGGCTAATGAGTTTTGGGCAAGTTGCAGACGCTTGATTTGGGTGGATTCAAGGTTGAGGAAGAGGGAATTGCTGTAATCAAGCTTTGAATGAACAATAGAGGTAACAATGGTACAGGCAGTTTTAAGGTCGATCTTAAGCCAGATGCGACGAAGGTCACGAATGTGCATGAACAGTGCTCGAAATGGAAAATTTTACGAAACGGAACGCTAGTCAAAGATATGGGAGCATTCACGTTAATTTCATAGTATTTTCCACAATAATTCATTTGACGAACCGGAACGGAACGCTAATTCATTTTGACGAACCGGAACGGCGTTCCGGTGCGTTCCGGTCCATTTCGAGCACTGTGCATGAAGCAGCAGCGCGAGAGATCGGAGATGTGGTTAGAGAAGGAGAGGTGTGGATCACAAGTAACACCGATTGCGGACGGGGAAATCCGAGTTTAAGGTTAAGAAACGATGAATTAGTTGATAGGTGTATCGACGGGGTAAGGACTTTTCTTGATGTGACCAGGAAGGCCTAGGATGAATTCTGTTTTGGAATGGTTAAGGCAGAAGAAATTGGACGACATCCACTGTGAGACTATAGGCTAAACACGTTGAAATATTGCATCGACGGTAGAGGGTAGAAGACATCATTTGAAATTTATAATATTTGGTGTTTCTTTCTCTACCCAAGTTGCATCTTTTGCGCACTATTAGAATTCATTTACTAAATTTTTTTTTCTCCACCCTATTGTGCACTGTGCAGAAGCTGACTTTGGAAGAGGAGCTAGTTGAGAAGATTTTATAGACACGAAGTGTACTTTTGTGAAACATTAAGCATGCTCTACGTCAGGATGGCCAACTATGGATCAGTGACTATTAGGGTGGGGCAAATACCGGTTGCCTCAACCAGACAACGATAAATAGAAGCTCCCTCATCTACTGGTTAATGAAATAATTAATTTTCATATTTTGTATCATGTCTTGGGGTCGCAACTTTGAAAAATGTGTGACGTCATATAGTTCATTAGAAATAAATAACAAATGCATTAATCTTATTACAATAGGGTCATAGAAATTCATTAATGTCGACTATAATATATTACACAATCACTTTAATACACAAATTACACACTACACAGTACACTACTATATTGTATTGTATTGTATTGTATTGTATTTAAAAACTTATAAGTGCCTCTACCAAGTTCCCACCAATCAAGGGCGCTCCCAGTGCGAAGGTTCTCGGGAATAAAGGCAAGTTTAAAGACAACGAAAAGCTGTGACAGGACCACCGGATAGTACTGCAGCCCGGGCCGAATGAGGAAGCTGATTCCACAATGAAGGGCCAATAGTAACAAAGGAACGAGACTGGGCTATCACCGTTCTCACTGGGGGAACAAATGAGTCAAGTCGATCAGAGGAGCGAAGAGGGCGAAGGGAGCTAGCTGAAGTAGGAAGACGTAGTGGGTCACAGAGGTATTTAGGAGCAAGACCCAGGTAAGATCGGCAAATATGGATAAATACCTTTAGTTGGAACGAGACTGGACCATCACCTTTCGCACTGGGGAACAAATAAGTCATATATGTACCTTTAGTTGGATGCGGGCAGTAAGAGGAATCCGGTGAAGATGTTCAAACATGAATGTGGAAATATGGGAGAATCGTGAGAGACGGGTGATTTGTCTGGCAGCTGCTTTAAGAACAGATTGTAGGGGGAGATGGACTTTGGGGAGGCCAACAAAGAGGGAGTTACAGTAATCAATGCGAGAGCAGATAAAGGCATAGACAATGGGAGTAAAGACTGGAGAGGAGACAGATCTTCGGATAGCCTAGAGACGTCGGAGATGGTAGTAGCACAAGCGGGTGAGATTAGAGATATAGTCAGAAAAAGAAAGGGACCTATCAAGAATTATACCCAGGTTGCGGTCAGATGCAGAGAATGTATAAAAAGGAAAGCTTTGAGATAAAAGAGGGTAGTCAACCTTGGCCAGTTGTTGACGAGTGCCAAACTAAATCAATTGGGTCTCTGCTGGGTTTAAAGAAAACATGTTTAAGGACAGCCATGCTTGAAGATCATGAAAGAGAGCATCAATGCGAGCAGTAAGAAACAGCTGAGCATACGGAGACCCATGCACGTAGAGCTGGGCGTCATCAGCATAGAGGCGGCCAGTGGTTAAATGCGTTACAAAGCTGGAGGTAATATCAGCTGATTAAAGCAGGTAAAGGAGTGGGCCAAGTACTGATCCCTGGGGACACCAAACTTGACACTAACCCAGTGTGTTCTGGAGTCACCCCAGATTATCGTTTGTGTGCGAGCTGTAAGATAGGACCGGAACCAAAGAAGAGATGAGCCCCTGAGACCACTTGAGAACTCGAGACGTTGCAGGAGGATCTCATGGTCAACCATGTCAAAGGCAGCAGAGATGTCAAATAGAGCAAGCAACAAGATCTGGGATCTGTCAAACGCAGTGTAGCAACGAGAGAGGAGAGATAAGAAGACAGTTTGAGTAGAGTTTCTGCAGTCTGAGGCCATTTTCATGGATATGACTCACGCCACGGTGTTATCATTCAAATGAAGAAATCAAGATTGGACTTGCCAACTACAGAAACTAAAGCTGATTTCCTGAACTAAGTTAAAACATTTACACTGTAGTACTGTGTCAGATGCTTTTTCATTTATTTTATTACTCATTGTTGTTTGTAGCTTTAACTTTGGGTTCTTAATTTGAAAGTCATAACCATTAAACCGGCTGATGTAAGACCAGCTCTCATTTTACAATATATTGCGTTTTCGGTCTGGTGTTTCAGACAAAGTTGCTAGAAAACGGTGATACATATAAAAAATCCATTTTTGGTGCAATATCAACTTTAACATGGACCTTCGATTTAGGTTTGTCCGGGAACTGAACTCGAGTTTTTATTACTTTTTGCCCCACCCTAGTGACTATGCCTTGAGAGAGGCTTTAGTCGAACAGCCTGTGGTACAAACCCCACTGACCGGGGTGGTTATTGACAACGAATCGATGTGAATCGGTTTACTGTGTAATTTAAGAATTCCCTCAAAACCATCAATCTTATAAGACACAAAGAAAGCAATTATACTAAAGAAACAGCCAGTTTAGGGTTGCCAGATACATGGTTAGCCAAAGTAGGACACAAAAAGACCGGAAAGGAGGACAAAGGAGGACGCATTGAATGTTTCACTTTGGAGTCAGAGGGTCTCCTAAGTAGCCAAGAAATGAAGTGACACTGAAAATCTGCTTATAAAATCAATTGAGGCTTTTATCATAATGTTGCAAAATATTTATTTAAGCAATCAACTGCACCTTCTTGATTACGCACAGTAGGTCCCTATTTCTCTGAGAAGCCAAGCAGCAAATCCTCGTAACCAATAACATACGCATAGAACTTCCCACAAGAAACATTCTTCATGATTTTTTATTGCACTAGTAGTAGCCATTTTAAACAAAAAGCGTCACAAAATTAGTAATAAAACCACAGACGCCGCTCTGCTACCTGTATAATAAAATTAGCACTAAGACCATAGATACATTATAAAATTTGGCCTACTCCGGTCATAGACTAGAAACGTCTGGAAATAGAGCAACAATTAATAAAACTAAGTAAGTAAGTAGATTAGTAAGGGGAACTTAGGGACAGAATGCACGTGTAAAGTCGTTAAAGTGGCCACACAATAATACCAATAGCCCAATACAGCAAAAAAACGGACATTTTCCAAGTTTTTAGCCTCGCCTGCGAGACAGAGGACATGAGCCTTTTACCGGACGTCTGGCAACCCGAAGTCAGTTACTACAACTTTGGACACCATGTCTGGAATGCTGCACAATTGTGAAATTTAAGCTGGCGTGTTTTTTTATTCGTTTATTTTTACACTAGTATTCTACGATGACTAGGCATCAAATTTACTCCGTTGTGTTTAGAATTTGTCCAAAATAATGACTGCTTGGGAGACGGTTCAAATCTGCACACTACAATTCATATGTGGTAGGCTTAGATCTCATTGACATGATGGCGCAAAGTTTAATTGAAGTTTCAAAGGAAGTCTCAAAGCTATTGGCAGATTAACGTAGGTAACAAAACATGGTGCTAAAGTCCTGATGTTCCAGCCCTTCTAAAATGTAAATGCTACAAATTCGTCTTCATTTTATTACAGAGCCCAATTTTTAGTTTCAATAACTCTATTTACAAAATTACTGTGTAAAAAAAGCGCTTACAACGACCTTCCGTGGTCACACTTAAAGATGACTGGCATTACATCTCACATCAAAGTTGCCAAGCAATCAGAAAACAAGCAAATCATACGGACGCTGTGGAAGACGAGCAATCGGCATAAATGTTCTTCTAGATTTTTCTAAAACTAATATACAGCCTTAAAACTTTGATGACTTATTGACATATCTTAAAACTGGAATTCACAAAAAGTCTGCCAATCCTTGGTATACGCAGTTCACTTAGAATAAAAGGTTAACCATCTGTTAACAGGTATTGTTCAGAGAACAATTACAGCCACGATTGGCGGGATTTCGCCTTCAGCAGTCCCGAAGACTTCACTGTACAATCTGTTAACATTTTTCTTACTTGATACAAAAAATTGAGATACGTCCACCATCTTTCTTTTGCAGACGGTTTTCTGCTATTAACCCATTTACCGCCGCTATTAGAAATAGCCACCGGATTAAGCTGTAACTGATACTAGGTCATCAATATGATGCCAATAAACTTCTGACAGTGCATTTTTATTGGAACTATATGTAGTGTCCTAGTTATAGGACGTTGCGTTTTCGCAACATCGGCGGGAAAGATGTATTTGTTTACTATAATGCTGTTCTATTAGTTATCGATTGTGTTCGCGGTCATTTCAATAAAAATGTTAGTGCATGCTGTAAACTGATTCAAGTTCAATGTCACTTGTTTTTATGGTATTCAGCAAGGCACTTGGCGTGCATGCGATACACGTGTAGTACGTGGTGCTGTGGCAAAACCGACAACGCAGCCTACGGCCATCTTCGTTCTTGGCTATGATGTGCAATGCTGTGCATCATAGGCGTAGACTCTGGGGGGGAGCCGGGGCAGCCGGGGCACGTGCCCCCCAATAATTGTGGTGGACTGTACATTCAATGCAACAAGTGTAGAATGAAGAACCAAATACCCCGCCCCTATTTTGGACAAGTGTACGCCAGTGCTGTGCATAGGCCTACAGTGTACTCTGTGTTATCCGGCTAAACACCTCGTCATCCCAAAATTCTTAAAAGACTCGCTCTTGCTTATCACCTATGTGATCAACTGCCACATCTTTATCTTCTCCTTGTTGACAGGGCTCAATGTAAATTTTGGTTCTTGGCATTGCCAATCCTCTTTCGTTGGCTTAGAAAACTTAGGCGGCTTTGAAGGTCGTTGCTTCTTGGCCGGCAAGAGCGTTCAATCCACTGACTCTTCCATCGGCGCATGAGTATCGGACACGAGATCAGTCTGCCGCCTGGAAGACTTTGAAGATATTCTGGAGCTGTGTCCTTCAAATAAACATGCTGCAGTGGTTCGTCTGACCTTCCCGCATGCTGCTGCCTGGAAGACTTGTACCTTGCAGACACCCGTGGCTTTCTTCTTGACTTCGATTGCGTTTCACGCGAGGTATGCCTAGTGGGCTGTGACCGTTGGTTTGACATTGATGTAATGGACTTCCACATGCCCGGCAACGTCTTCTGGCATCACATCGGTAGTCATGAGCTCATTTTCGTCAAAATGTTCGCTATCGCTTTGCTAATCAACTTAGGATGGGGTGGTGATATCATCTTCTTCAAATATCATTGGGACAGCCTCCCTCAAGCAATAGAACTTCTTCCTCAGCCTCCTCTGAAAAATTCAATGTGCATCTTTCAAAAGTATGCCCAATGAAGAGTGGCAGCACTGAGCACGCCATCATTTATGAATCACTAAACTGAAATTGTTGTAAGTAATCGTAAACTGACATAAGTTTATCTGAATCACTAGGTGTCACACTGCGCATATCGTTTTCCGCCGAAGTTGCGAAAACGCAACAATGTGTATATATCACATTCCGCCGAAGTTGCGAAAACGCAACATCGAAATTTCGGACATTGGGATATCGGCATATAATGAGACATACTATTAATAAACAAATAATATTAAATACTCACCTAAGTACTTCAAAAGGGACAGGATCGCTTCTGGGAAATATAACGTCTTATGGCAAAAGAAAATTCTTGAACAAAACCACTAGTTAGACGTCAAAAACCACGAATTTTGCGCAACTAAAAAAAAATTGTAGACAACAGCAAAGAATATATTTTTGATACCAGCAGACGTAATGAACACCCAGGATGTTAGACAGAAAGAATTTGCGTGATTTTTTTGTGTCTTGATTTTTTTTCAAATTTCCAAACAGTGCGTTGCGTTTTCGCAACGTTGGCGGCAAATGGGTTAACAAATTTCCTCTATCGTTAAAGGCTAATCTGACCGGGTGGTCTTTCAACCCTAAAAGTTTTCGCTTAAATTTCAGCGCTTAATTCAATAATAGTATCTGTTTGTTCTCGAGATCAGCCACGATGATGCACTTGTCGCTGTTTTCTGCTAGACAAATAGGAACCTTTAATTTCTCGGCCGAATTCGGATAGTCTTTGATGACTTTTCCTTCAAGGTCGACCAGGCACACGCGGTGCGAGTCACTCCCGACACCACAGTGGCTTACAATGTAGTGCATACTGGTAACTTTAATCGCATGCCAAGGTCGATTTATATTGACGGCTGGCGACAGTGGAATTTTTTAAAGTAATTCTCCATTTTCTGAATATTCATGTATATGGTTCTTTTCCGATAAACACGCAATGACGTTAGATTCTGACGTCGACAGGCGACAAGAACATCCACCGGTTGACCATTGGAAAATTACTTTTCCAGTTAGATCGATTTTCAAAATTTGACTTTTCGGCTCGTCGTTTACGCTGTCGAATGTGTATACGTAAAAACATGCATTAGTCTCAGACGACACGATATCAAGAGGATGTGTCATTTCCTCAACTTTGCACTTTAGTTGAGAGTTGAATGTGACCGAGTCATAAACTTCGATCTCTTGACTTTCTTCAAATACGACAAACAACTTTGGATTCAAAATCGCTATTCCACATATCTCTTTCTTTTCGTCGTTTTCAAATTTCACTTCGATTGTCTGGATCAACTTTGATTTTTCTAAATAACAGATTTTTTCAAAATCTAAAAAGAAATAAAAAAAACTACTTGTTAAATACAGTGCATTATCATGAGTATATTACTGTTTCTCATAGAATGTATAACTGTTTGCATTTCATATTCTCAAAGATATATATCTCTAAAATACTAAATATTTTTCATAATAATATTTATTTATTTTATTTGCTAATTCTTTGCCTACAGCTTCAGATTAAGACGAGCAAGACAGTGCAGTGCATTTCACGATATCAATATTGTTATGTGCAAAAAGGTAAGTGTAACTTCCTCTAATCAAGTATATTGTAATTGTAATCGAGGATTTATATAGCGCCACTCATAAACAGAGGCGCTCCCGACCCGTGTCAGTGTCTTCACTGACAAAGAGAAATGTTTTCAGGCGCTTGCGAGACTGGGCAGGAGACAGAGAGAGGAGGACTAGCCTAAAGCCCTGAGGGAGGCTGTTCCAACTGGAAGGGCCAACAACCGCAAAACTACGGGACTGGGCAGTAGCAGTGCGCATCCAAGGGACTAACAAGAGGCCACGGGCAGATGATCGGAGAGAGTCCCGACCAGGCAAACTGGAAACTGGAGTGCAGTAAGCCCTGAGATACAGCGGAGCTGAGCCAACAAGACAGTTACGCATGAGGGAAAGGACCTTAAATTGAATGCGTTGGTGAATGGGAAGCCAGTGAAGGGAGTCCCGGATGTAGGAAGAGATATGGGCAAACTTCATGATGCCCCCTATAAGGCGAGCAGCAGCATTAAGGATGGACTGAAGTTTAGATGTGTTAGTAGAGGACAGGCCAATATAGACAGCATTTCCGTAGTCAATCCTAGTACAGATCAGAGCATGAACCAAGGTCACAATCGCATGCAGCGGAAGAGACTGGCGAATGGCACGAAGTTGGCGTAAATAGTAAAAACACGAGCGAGAGACACTATTGACATGATCAGATAGAGAAAGAGTAGGATCTAGGATAAATCCAAGATCACGGACAGAGGAGGAGAAGTACACATTGGGAAACCTGAGGCGCAGAGAGTCAGCATCAATCCTGGCAAGCTGGACACGATTGCCAAGCCAAATGTACTTGGTTTTATCATAGTTAAGACGAAGGCGATTTGAGGACAACCAGAGATCAAGAGCAGAGGAAGCCTCCAGGATGCGTTCAACCATAAGAGCAGCTGAGTTGGCTGGACCATGGAGGTATGCCTGTGTGTCATCAGCGTATTGGTGAGACAAAACACCCATTGGACCAAGAACCCCAGCTAGATCCGAGGTATACAAAATGAACAGAAGGGGGGCGAGGACAGAGCCCTGAGGTAGTCCATACGGGATGTGGGTCCAAGGAGAGCGGGTAGGTCCAAAAACAACAGAAACAGAGCGATCAGTAAGGAATGTTGTTCATCTAGTCTTATCTAATCTGTTATTATCTAATTTAATATAATCTGAGCTGATAAGAGAACTTCGTTAGCGTCACTGTATATAGACCAAGGTACTAATCGATGGTCGCAGAGAAAATATATTCAAAATCTATTATGAATCTGTTTTAACTATCATCGTGATGATTCTTGTAGAAAATCAACAGTGGAACCATGAAGACGTGGAAATAGCTTATGAACTCAATCATTTCAGGAACAGTTTATTATATGAGCTTTTAGTCTATCTTGGCCGAAAATCTAGATGTGAAGAGCCAGCAATAACTCAGCAGAGCGAATCTCCATGGTCTAATCAACGCCGGACCTTTTATGAGTAAACAATTCTGCTGGAGGAGACTTCCAGAGTTTGGGGTTTGGATTGACTCTATCCATCAGATGGAGCACTGTGTTTACTATGATGTAAGAAAAAGACATTAAACTACCTGAATTATACAAGCGTTGCTCCGTTTCCCTGAGTTTTTCGAGCAGTTGCTGCTTTTCTGCCTCCAGTCTACTTTCATCCTTGTGTAGTTGTTTTGTATCTGAGTCCAGTTTCTTGTCTTTCTGAGGTTTATCTACTTTGGCTAACTCCATTTTATGGGTACGTGTATTTCCTACAGTAACTGAAATTTTGATACTAAATTCCAACTTTTCAAGAAAGCCTTTTTACTTTCGTTACCCTCATTCTCCACTCCAATCTGCTGTTGTTCCAATTTCCTGAACTTTGAATCTATGCAAATTAAGCCTCTTCAGCTAATAAAAAAACGCTTGCCCGAAATTTCACCAGGACACTTAAGAATCGCCATAGCACTCTTGTTTTAAAGGACTTCAACGGCTGAAAATCCCTGAATGCATTCATTGCAAAGTCCTTTGTCTAAACTAAAACTGTGCGATATTCCCAGCTTACGTATCTTCGCAAACTTTTGGCCATCCAGTTTCTATACAGTCATCTTTCTACCTCACGGATGTTTTTTTCATCTGTCTCCCTGTGTCTTGACACAGCGCTTGTGAATAATCTATCACAATGGACTTCGCTTTAAATAGCGCTCTATAAATTTCTAAACTAACCATGATAACCATTTTGTGTTGCATCACGACACAATTAGACAACCTCAAATGCGATACTTCAAAACGGGTGTTTGAGAAGTAAAGCACCCCTTTATATGAGCAAATGATAGAGAAGTATGTTAAATTCAGAACAAGGAACATTTCACTGATGTGTAAACTACTAATATCTTTTATATTCTTTAGAGGAACTAATTCTCCTTGTGTTATGTCCTGATCAGTTCCTCTCTTTGCCTTTTCAGCTGCAAGGTTTATACATCAGGTGCTTATTACATTTGCCGGTGACCGGACAATTCGGAGCCGGACAATTCGGCGCGGACAATTCGGCGCGGACAATTCGGCGTGGACAATTCGTCGCGGGACAATTCGTCGCGGAAAATTGGAAAGTCTCTCTCGCAGGACAATTCGGCGCGGACAATTCGGCGCAGGACAATTCGTCGCGGGACAATTCGTTGCGGGACAATTCGTCGCGGGCATTTTATATAATATAAAATATTATCGCGGACAATTTAATTTCAAAATTGAAGTAGGAGTAATTGAAACACATGATATTATTAATGAAATTAATCAGTTCTGCTTGATTATCTGTCGTCGATTTATTGGGGGTATATCGCACATTTGATTTAGTTAAGTGTAATATAAGAGTGTCTATATTCATACAATTTCGGACAGGATTATCCAAACTGTTTTTTGTATTAACATTTAGTTGTATTAGATTAGTTACTTTTGAATTTCATATTAGAGTGTCCATCAAAACTCGATATTAAATATTCTGATAAACTTGATAATCTACTATTATATTTCACTTGTAATATTGGTGTTTATTTCTATGGTGGCTTCATGAAGCAGTTAGCATTTTATATTTTGATTAACCGCGCCGAATTGTCCTGCGCCGAATTGTCCGCGCCGAAATGTCCGCGCCGAATTGTCCGCGCCAAATTGTCCGCGCCGAATTGTCCTGCGACGAATTGTCCGCGCCGAATTGTCCGCGCCGAATTGTCCTGCGACGAATTGTCCTAGAACCCATTTGCCTGTAATATGTCTGTGATAACATCATGTACAACGAAGTGAACAAATTTGCAGAACAGAATGGCGTTGCACTAGATGCACAAGAGTGAACATGAAATTAATTCAGTTGGACATGTTCTCAGTTTGTTCTGCTTAATTATTTTTTCGTCGGGCATAAAATTGGTATGCATATAGTTTACATGGATGTATGTGGCCAGTTTACGACAATTTCAAATGAAATGTTTAGAATACTCTGGAAAAAAACAATAAGGAAAAAGGGACATTCCTTTGACTTGTTGAATTTCGACGGGACTTCTATAAAGGATTACGATTGTGACTACTTGTTCACCTAAAGATAGCAATGGCTGACGCTGTCTGCGTTACAATAACGGCGCTATCGAAGTTATTAGCTTATAGTAGATTAGATTAGATCAGTACCCGATCGATGATCACGTGATCAAACAGCTGCCACTCTTCAATCAGACGCGAAATCCAAACCTGGAGTGTACTGGAGGAGCGCGTTTATCGTTCCCGCATTCGTGACAGTGATCACCGGAGGCGCGTCTGATTGAAGAGTGGCAGCTGTTTGATCACGTGATCATCGATCGGGCCATCAAACAGTGGCGTCCACGTCTACGGTCGTGTGTCCGTGAACAAAAAGGACATTTTGAACACCAGCTGTAGCCGAACCTCACTTCCTCATGGCTCTTGTATGTTGGGAACTTCCCATTTTCAGGGCTGCGTCTCAAACGTTCACAAACTTGACAAACTCGGCAACATTTCCAAACGGCGTTAGGATTTGGTGGCAATATGGCTAATGTTGTTGTTTTTAAAATTTCAGGCAAATGCTAACAGTTTTGACCGAGTTATGACACTCTTTCTTGGGGTCCACTTTTCATCGGGACACAGTGTATATATCTACTGTGAGTTTGGTGAATTGAGAAACACAGATTTTGAGACAATCGCATTTTTTTAGAGTAGGTGAAAAAATTTATATAATAGGCCTATGCCATACTATTGCCAATGACTCACTCTACTAAGAAAACAAATGGCTAAGACATTATAAAATATTATTACTAATGACTCTACCTTAAAACAGATGGCTATGACAATATGATACATTATTACTAATGACTCTATTAATAGTATACTAATGACTGCGGCAAGAAAACACACTAGTAACAATGAATCAACTAAAAAAATGGATGGCTGTGACACAAGGTAGCACACTATCACTAATGGCATTTGAGTAATGCATTGAATCCAAAACCTGTCTTCAGACAAAACTAAAGCAATACTTCAAGTACCCAAAACAGTTAATTGAGCAGACTTTTTGTCACCGGCTCCTCTTTTGTCCTGACATTCGTATTTTCCAGCATCCTCCAGTTTAGCAGAAGGAATGACTAGATTGTAGAATTTCCCATACCCGTAGACAAAGACTCTGTCGTGTGCTCCTATAGCGTAGTGGAACCAGTGAATTTCATCTGAAGCAGCTGAAATGGGCAGAACTTCCAACTCGTATCGCTATGCTTTTTGGTCCAGTTATAATTTCTGCGTTCCCTAAGTTGTCAGAGGGAAAGTCATTATGAAATCGTCTACGACATATCTAAGAGATAATTAATTACTGTAATTCAATGCATGTAAGAGGAATGGCGAAATGCAATTTTAATATACATAAAGCCAGGCCTTCTATACACTTTGACTCAAAGCAAAAAGTAGTAACAGTTTAATTATTAACAGATACAATTTTGCCATACACGACATTGTTATGCGCGTTTAATATCCAGAATGTAGTAATCTCCATAGAACTAAATACTAATGGATTATCAATAGATACAAGTTGTGTCATGCGCTTGCAACATGCATGCAAGATATAGTCACATGCATTTAATAAGGAGGCTGCAATGACTTTCATACAGCTAAGTCAGGGGTGGGCAAACTTTTCGCACATGGGGCCACATTAAACGCCAAACAACTTCGGAGGGCCGGATGACAAATTTTTTACTTTTAATAACGACTAACATGAAAAGAAGTTTACTTATTTATAATAATTATATTAAATACACTTTGGCTGTAACCAATGAGAATTATGCGACTGCGAACATGCATGCATTTAATAAACAAGTTTTCCGTAATCCGGAGTGATAATCCGGTTGCAATACACAATTTGAGTTCAAGTTTAGATCACTTAACTGAGACCTGTGCTTGGATTTGTAAATCTTCATAGTTAAATACCTTTGTTGACAGATGCAAGTGGATGCGAATAACAAACGTTTTTAAAGAAAAAGTTTGTAGATTTGAGAATTTTTCCTTTCTTAGTGAAGAAAATAATGTTAGCCCTATCAAGACTGATCCTTTGAGCTGTTCTTTGAGAACAATGGCACGTTGTGGGTCGGTTAACTCCAGCTGAAGTTCCGCATAAGAGCTAATTGTCAATGTCAAATGTGAACGACTTAGTAAGCACAGCAAATTCAGTCTCAATTGATTTAAAATCCACAAATTGTCTGGAGAAATCTTCTGTAAAACTTGACAGCCGAAGGCTATCTGTTGCTACCCTGCAGGCAGTGTAGGAAAGTTCCCGCAGTTTTTTTTCCAGCTGATTTGAAAGCAGCATTAGCTTTAGCCCACTTGAACGGATTTCACTTCTGCGTATACAGATCATGTGCAAAACCTCTGTAGGGAACTGGGGCAGATCTGCAGAATTAATGCATACAGTTAATATTAAAGACGAGACGGGAATAGTAAGCAGCGCCACTTGAGTTAAACGAAGAAAATTTCTCGCGGTCTAATATTTAAAAAATATTCTGAAGAATTTTGGGGGCCGGATAAAAAGTGTTGGCGGGCCCGGATAGATGCTCGGACGCAACATATTCTACCATCCAACAGGGCGAACACTGGCACGTGTTCCCAAACAGGAACGGGTACAAATTAAGTTGAATTCAGAGCATCCTCCAAAATTTCAAACTTCGAGATACATAGTCCCTGTAGGAATTCACTCTGAGTCATGACAATCGCACGCCAAATTGCCAGACATGCAGTGAAATAACGCTCTTTACTTCAATTTTTGTGTATATATATATATATATATATATATATATATATATATATATATACATATATATAACGTTTATTGGAAAAAACTTGATGGCACACCGCACCCAGGAACATTAACACGGGAATCATAGCGAAAAAATAATATGGATAGATAAAGCACTAATGTAATGTTAGTTGAATGATGTAATATTAGTTATATAATATTAATTAACATCCTAACATTAGTCAACATAGAAACATCTTAAGATTAGTTAACATTAGTTGTACATGAGAAAACTTTGGGCCTGTCCTTACGGACCATGGTTACACGTCCTGCACCAAATACTACCTCTAACCAAATCTACTTACTAATCGTGACCGCAAAATACCCTCATCCGACAGCCTATTGCGCAAAACCATTCTTCTGTGAATGTTATGTACTATTTAACTGTGTTTACTAGATGTCTGTACACCAAAGTGCGATTAGCAATTGGTTAACAAAGAATATGCTTACTTACTTCTGTCATTTATTTTGATGCAGGCAACGCTCGCAATCGTAATCCTAATCTCCAATTTTCTAAGGCGCCACTTTAAAGGTAAGGGTCGAGCACCAGCTTATTCACGAGCGCTGCGTCGTATCCAAGGGGTTTAGATCGATGTCCATTGGTAGTCCGAGTCCGGTTGCAGAGACACCAGAGAGGCAGAGCAGCTGTTGCGGCGGGTTTCGCTGAGATCCAGAAGGCTTGGAAGGTAGAGGATCAAATGGATTAGGGTAGGAATTCTTGAAGAGGTGAGACTTCAATATGGAGTGGAAAGCCTATGGGGTGATGAGTAGAGCAGTCCGAGGTAGATGACAATGAGTGAGTGGTGGCATTGGTGGAGGAGCTGAGAAAATTCGGAATTCGGGGAAAGTTCGTTCCAGATTTGATGTGCATTGTGGGATATGGATCGGTTGGAGAACTTGAGGCGAGTAGTGACGGGTGACGGGAGAGAGTGAGAAAGGAGGATGAACAGGTAGACTGGGATGGCTGGATGGTGAAGAGTTCGCGAATTTACTTCGGCTTGTAGTATTGTAGTGAGTTGTAGTTTAGCGACAGGACTTGAAGTGGATTCGCTCAGGGATTTTCAGCCAGTGGTGTGATTTAAGAACGGGAGTGATATAGTGATGCTTAGGTGTCCTGGTTACGATTCAGGCGAGAGAATTTTGGTGATGACACGAACCAGGACAGTGGCACAATCTTTGAGGAGAGAGGTTGGAATAGGATCGAGTTCACATTGTTTGTTAGGGAGAGAATTTAGTAGGCGTGACACCTCTGATTCAGAGGTTGGAAGAAGAGTGAGGAGAGAAGATTGAGATACAGAGGATTGGGATCAAAATAATGGACAGGTTAGGTGCTAAGGAAGACGAAAAGGCTTATGAATTCAGATGGGACTGCAAGTAGAGATGAGATTTTATCAGGGAAAATGAGCAAAAGCTATGGAAGGAGATGATAGGGTGCTTGGTATTAGAATGGAAGACTTACGATGAAGAAGAGTCTTGGATTGGAAGAGCTGGAGTGAGGTGCTGTTAGGTGGTGATTGAAGGGCGCTTCAGCAAGTGATTATATAAGCTTAGGCCTAAATACATGCATGCATGAATACAGAAGTCACATGGGTAAGCATGTTTATACACACGAGCCTTACGTTTAGACTTCAAATACATTAAAGTAATGACCTTGCTGAAATACTTGTTCATGTTATTATCAAGAAAGAACACTGACGTTAGCAATTTAGTTCCGGGAATGTTAAAACTTAAAACTCGTACCCGTAACTGAACTGTCATACACAATATGACAGCGGAGAACATTACTGGTCATATGATTTATATGAATCACTGCAAAAAGTGAGTTTGAACTTCTTAAATGAGTGGAAATTCCCAGCATCAGATATACTCCAGTACCTGGCCTGAGGACCCGTTTGCAAAATGGTGTTGGGGGAATTTCTCACTTCCACTTAGTCAGTGGGTCCCTAGACATGAAAAATCACCGAGGTGCTTTTCTGGCACAGTGTAATATCTCTAATTCAACTAATTTTGGTATGTGGAATTCATTTCTGATAATGTTCCGCCCCTTAAATTCGAAAGAATAGGCGTCAATAATTATTATTACATTGTATCAACGTCAAAATAATGTTACGTAATATGTTAAGATTTAACGCGTGTGAGTCATGGGGATCACAAACTGTCCGTTGGGTTTTATGTTTTCGTTGCATATACGAGGGGCACGCTGTGGACCAGTACTATTGCAGTCTGTGATAATGTTAAGGGATGAACAAGACAAATGTGAGAATTCAATAATAGATTTAAAGTAACATCTTAAACCTTGCTATTCAAAATACGCCCGTAAAATACTGCTTAAAATAGAAAGAATAGACTTCAACTTTATTACAATGTGTAAACGTCAAACTATATAATGTTACGTATAGTACTCTCTAGAGTGTTTATCATGACGATCGCTAGAGCTCCAGGAGTTGACAGCACAAGGTGACAAGGTGATAGTACTCTCATAAAACGTCAGTCTAGAATTCACTTCTTGTGGATGGTTTAATGAAAGACAGTTCTAACAGAGGATTTCAATGAGGCCTAACAGTTGGTGACCAATTAAATAAGATAATATGACGAAGTGATCGATGAATGTTATTCAATTTCCTTCTAAGGTGTCTTGTTTAAAACGGCAATGAGCTAGTCTTAGAAAATCTGTGAATGCTTTGACAAATCTTAGGAGCTTCAGACATGTATAAAACAATTAACACACATCCGTTAACACCTGCATCCATGAACCCTAACCTGTACTTTTCGTATCCATTCTTTCAAATCACGGTTTCGTTATTCTATTATTGTGCATAGCCTGCTCTCTTTAACAATGAAATCATTTTGTCATAATTTAAAGTCGCCTTCAAAACTGAAAGATCTGTTCTGCCAATCCAATATTTTCTCTAGGATTGTTCTTCAGTTTTTGTTTATTTTTAGTCATTCTGCTTTATTAGCGTGGTCCATCGTAATTTCGCCATTCTAGCATACTTAGATCTAAGTTGTTATACGTGTATGTTCCAGCTATTTTTACCAGAGGTAACCTTCAAGAACTACGCAGAAGACTCTGTTCAAATGAGTAGTTACATTAATTTACAATTACTTCTTTTATACATGTGTACACGCACACATTCTAAAATACTCTACATGTATCTTACTCTGCACTCTCTCGCATTTTGTTTATGACATTACAATTCAGTGCAACTCAGCACGTCTACTTATGCATTATTCTCAATTTGCTCATCAACTCATCTCGCCATCTGCCTGTGAGACAGTCGGGATATTTAACTAGCTGCTCTGTTCAGGTGTATTTTTGGTAGCAAAAACAGAAATTCGTCCACTTTGCCATTCCTTCTTGTTGTAACAGTTTTCAGCTATGAATAGGTTTCCCTTTTCGCCAAAAGCTAATCTGACTGGGTGGTATTTCAAACCACTGTCTTCAGATATAATAATCCTTCGTTCAAATTTCAATACAGAATTCAACAACAGAACCTGTTCATTGTCACGGTCAGCAACGACGATGAACCTGTCGCTGTTTTCTGCCAAGCAGATGGGAACGTTCATTTTCTCGGTCGACTTTATGACTAACGTTGATTTCGTCCATGTTGAGCATTCTTTGATGACGTTTCCTTTAAGATCGACCACGCACACGCGGTGTACTTTATCTCCAGCGTCACCGTGACTCACCATGAAATGCATACTGGTCACTTTCATCGCATGCAAAGGATGCTTAAAGCCAAGAGCTGGCGACATTGAAATTGTTCTGAGCAATTTTCCATCACCTGAATATTCACATACCTGAAGTTTTTCATGTAGACACGCAATAACATTAGATTCAGAGGAGGAAAGACGACCTGGACCTCCATCAGTTGCCCATTGCGTTGTTAGTTTTCCTTCAGGATTTATTCTCAAGATGTTACTTTTCACCTCGTCATTTACTCGGTTGGTGACGTACACGTAAAAACACCTGTTCGCTTTGGATGATGTAATGTCAAGTGGATATGTCATCTCATTGATTACCAGGTTTGATTGACGGCTGAATGTGACCGATTCATAAACTTCGATCTCCTGACTATTTTCGAATACGACGAATAAGCTTGGATCTAAAATCGCAATTCCGCAGATGGCTTTTCTATCCTCTGCTTTGATTGTGTGAAGCAACTTTGACTTTTCTAAATAAGTGATGTTTTCTAAAAGTAAACGAACGAATCAATCATTTAATCTCGTCTTGATACCTGTATAACACTCTTATCGTAATGCACAAGTTATCATTGATAGTTGCTTATAAGCTAAATCGCATTTCAAAGCATAATTCTGTTAAGAAAAAAGTCAAGACCGGAAAGTAGGCCGCGCTGTAAATAAATTACTACCATAAGCATTAATATGAGACGTAGCACAGTGCTGTCCCCTCGGCTTGATGCGCTTAAAGACTTTCAGCAAATGCATTGGTTCAAGAACTGGGATTCGGTCAATATATGGTGACGTTTGAGAGTTATGTTGACTGGACGGGCAAGAGCACTCAGAATTGTTTGTAGATATTTTACATGAAACGAGTCAATGTTATAAAAAGAAGTTGCAGTGGCCGAGTTTGGAATCAACACGAGGTGTATTTAGCAAACAGTCTTATACTTTAGCACTGGACGAACATCGACGGGCAACAAAATGCATGTAACAAGTGCGTGATAACTGAATGATGTGGTCGGCAAAAGGACCGTAATACGACGTTTTTGTCGAAGATGATCCCAAAATTCCAGACTTGGCTGTTAACGGGGAAAAGAATCTACCTGGAGGGTACAAGTGTTGTTCCATTTCTTTGAGTTTGACCTGTTGGTGGTCGATTTTTTGTTGCATTTTTTGTCTTTCTGCCTCCAGTCTTCTCTTGTCTTTCTGAAGCTGTTCAATGTCTGCGTTTCTTGAGCTTGGAAACAGTTTACCTGCTTTGTTCGCATTCAAATCATCGGTTCGTGTTTCCTCTGTGAGAAGCAAAAATGCATTTGTTCTCAAATTTTGACTGTAATCGCAATTGAAATCTGTGTTCTGAAGTACTCAGATTAAAGTAGGCATAGGCCTACATTAGATGAATGTAGAATGGAATGGATTAGGCCCTACATTAAGATGTAGTATGCATTTTGTATTATATTGTTTCATATTGCATTAGACTGCGAAAACTGTGCTGCCTTTTCACGGCGTTTGAAAAGTGAAATTATTTTAAATTAGTATGAAGATTTGATAGACAAATATCTATATACACGGTGAGTCATAAAAAACCGTGTCCTTGCATATTTTACTATAACTTCCTCAGATATAAGTTTATGTCAAAGAAATTTTAAGTAAAGGTACAGGAGTTATTAGAGAGCATTAAGAAACTTAAAGTTTAAGTTCAAATTGATATCCTTGGGCATCCACGCACGCGAAAGACGCATACAGCGCTGCTTGACTGACTTCAACGATGCGCTGATCCAATTCATCCCAATCCTCCAAAACTCGATGACGCAACTCGTTGACATCATGTATTCGATATCTGTACACCTTTTCTTGCACGACACTCCATATTTTATACTTGACCTGATTTTACCTGATTTAGGTGGCCACAAAGGAGGCGGAATGAAATCAGGTGTTTCAGTTTGCAGTAGGCCTAACTCAAAAGTCTCAGTTGTCAACCGTTCTGGCCGTTAGCGGGCGGCCTCTACCGGGTCGACGATAAAAAAAAATCCAGTTTTATCGATCTTTGAAAGGAGAACATTAAATCTACCATGAATCAACCCTTTATTTGAAAATTCCTTTAAAAAACGTTTTGTACCGTGATTTTTTTATTCTTTTGGGTTATGAAATGTTTATCTTCCTCGGTAAACACCATTTTCCGAGGGTTGTCGTGACATAATTATAGTTTAGGCGGGTTCAGCTTTTTATAAAAAAAATAATGTATACAGCACTTAGCTGGACTATCAAGCTTCATTATTATGAAGTTTCATTAAAATTGATGGTTATATGCATGAATTATTTTAAGTTATGTAGGGACACGGTTTTTAATGACTCACCGTGTATATAAAGAAGAAACTCTGTCTGTCTGTCACAGCGATATTTGACCGCGATGCATTTCTACAGCTTTGAACCTTTTCACTCCAAACCTTCACTAATGTCTCGGGGTGGGCATTACACACCCAGTGTGAGGCTTCGCGTCCCCCGTTTTCACCGCTTCTATGGTGTCCCGGCTCAAAAACTGTCCGAAACGCCCCAAAAAATTTCAACTCAACCTATTTTCATTCTCACTCGCCAGATGGCGACGCGGTTTAAGCAGCGTTATTTTTCTGATTTCATAGTTATGTTGCTTATTCGCTAGAGGGATTGAAATTTATATCCACATTTAGCTTTTCATATTTTCAAAAACAGCCCTAACCTTATTTTGCAGAATATAACACGTTCAGAAAACAAAATTAAAACTTACATTAGTGTTATTACAACTTGGAAATTATCAGATATTGATAGAGCGATTTCTCTTTAAAGAACTTCGCGCCGCAAATCGTGTTCACACCACATATAAGTATTTCTGAATTGCAGATAATGCACTTCAGACCATCATCTATATAAATAAAGAGAAGATTCTGTGTGTGTGTGTGTGTGTGTGTGTGTGTGTGTGTGTGTGTGTGTGTGTGTGTGTGTGTGTGTGTGTGTGTGTGTGTGTGTGTGTGTGTGTGTGTGTGTGTGTGTGTGTGTGTGTGTGTGTGTGTGTGTGTGTGTGTGTGTTTGATCGGCATGCATTTCTACAGTTTTCGAACTTTTCACTCGAAACTTTCACTTATGTCTCGGGGCGGGCATTACACACCCAGTGTGAGGCTTCGCGTCCCCCGTTTTCACCGCCACCATGGTCTCCCGGGCCAAAACCTACTCGGGCAATGCATTTTGAGCTGGTAAAAAAATCTTACACTCAACCTATTTTCACTCGCCAGATGGCGCCGCCGGGTTAAGCAGCTACAGTACGGATTCGCTAGAGGGATTGAAACTTTCACTGAAAGTGTTTTGTTGCTTATTCGCTAGAGGGATTGAAACTTATAACCCCGGTCAACGCCGGGTAAACCCGCTAGACAGCACGAGTGAAAGCAGGAGTGACCCTACAGGGCCCGTAAGGGTATCGGTGTGAATATGAATTTAAGAAACGGCTTACGGATAGTAAGCAGCATGTGGATTTTCCATGAAACTCGCGGTGGTGGTGGTGGTGGTGGTGGTGGTGTTGGTGATGGCGGTGTTGGTGTTGGTGATGGTGTTGTTGTTGTTGTTGTTGTTGGTGGTGGAAGTGGTGGTGATGGTGGCGGCGGCGGCGGCGGCGGCGGCGGTGGTGGTGGTGATTACACTCAACCTATTTTCACTCGCCAGATGGCGCCGCCGGGTTAAGCAGCTACAGTACGGATTCGCTAGAGGGATTGAAACTTTCACTGAACTAAACCCGGCCCAAAACCTCCGAAACCCGGGCAACGCCGGATAAACCAGCTAGTATTACAATAAACAACAAAGTTCGTTTCGCTGATCTACAGGCGATATCACCTTCTATATATTCAAGAGGAACTTCTTCTTCTTTTTGGATGTTCCTCTGATCTGCTGCTTTCATTTCCCTTTTTGCTGCAAGAATATTATACATCAACTTTATATCGTGTTTGCCCCAATCTGTGTTAAGCAATAATAATGGCAATTTGCAAAATAAGTGGTTTGGCAGTGGCTAGCATAACCTCAGGCCAAAATGAACGTTTCCTGTTTTTGTCTTATTTTATCTAAGTTAAATTAATTTATCCTTATGTATGATGTATGTGGATTATACGCTCACAGCAATGGAACATTTCAGAAAATTTCTCAAGGATATTAATGTAAACCATATTATTGTAAACTAACGGCTGGTCGGCAACCAGGTTCGTTATATTTCTGAAAGGCATTGTTTTGCTGGGCAGTCTGAATGCACAAAGTAGGGACCTGCGAATCACGAATTTTCCGTCGAATCGAATCTCGAATCGAATCGGGGGTAAAGATTCGAATTCGAATCGAATCTCGAATCGAATCAGCGGGTACCATGCTTGATATTCATGTAGGCCTAGTGTGTATGTAATAGCACAGGCGTACCTCAATAATATTTCTGCAGTTTAAAATAAATTAAACTAAACATTAAGCTAATTAACAGAATTAAAATAACACAAATAATTTAGGAGTTAAGTAAGTTAGTATATTCTTTATTGTATAATTGTATAACCACACTTTGGCGTACATTCATCGAGATCTAAGCCAGGCATGGACAACTTCTTTTAACAGAGGGCCGCCCTAAGATTTTAAGGGCAGCTCTGGGGCCGTATGCCAATCGCAGATTAATTTTCTTCACATTAATTTGCCCCAGAAAATGAGACAATATTAATTTTATTCAAAATCAATATTGTGGAATACTTTTTTCGGTTAAACTTCAAGTTTAAAGTAAATGAAATAATTTTTATGATGAAAGCATAATTATCCTAATACCTTCTACACTACAATAAAAAAACAAAATATGTTTCAAGTTTCTTCAGTTTTAAAATACATAAAACTGTTAGATGTGCAATATTTAATATAGGCCTA
The DNA here is from genome assembly GCA_963556255.1 of Allolobophora icterica. Lineage (NCBI taxonomy): Eukaryota > Metazoa > Annelida > Clitellata > Crassiclitellata > Lumbricidae > Allolobophora > Allolobophora icterica. The sequence goes on from OY744604.1 coordinate 13,439,694, forward strand.
TAATAATGATTAAGGTGAGATCTGACACTTCTTCCCACCACACAAATTCGGAATGCTTGCTTTAATGTTTGAAGTGCCAATTCGAAATTCATTGGAGAGATTGTCATCTGTTAGCCTGCATCCGTTGTTGCATTTTGTTAGTTTCATCTCTGAGAAGAACTGTTCACGAATTAGCGTATATAGGTAGGCCTACTTGAAAACAGTGCAACCATTTTCAGGGCATGAAATCTATGTGAAGGGTAAGAATCCTGAGAAATGTACAGTTATAGAACTAAATCAGAGGTAGGCCTACTTCACGAAATTTCCTTTCCAATTCACTGTTGCTTAGGGTTTGCTGTCGTCGCGTGCCGCATTGCACGCAGAAATTCAACAACCAATCCAAGCGCAGTAAACAATTAAAACAATTAGTTTACAACAAAGGGCTAATCATTTTCCGAAAAAGATTCGAAAATTTTCGAATCATGACATCATTTTCGAATCGAATCGAATACCGCCGCCCGATTCGTTTTCGAATCGAATATCGAAGCTTCGCAGGTCCCTAGCACAAAGTACACGTATGTGTTTCTTTTATTTTCGTACCCATGCTAACAGTCCAAAGTAGCATATATCCAAACATATTTTGCAGAATCCTTGAACTGTTGCAAGACGATGGCATTACACATCGGAACCTAATAAGACTACTTCAAACTAGATCTGCATCTTGAAATAGTTTCAGGAAACCATACCTTTTCGATGACGTTTGAAAATAAGGTATATAACGATTCCGAAGATCAGACATCCAATTAGAATGACAAGAACGGTTGTGGCGATCATATACGAGTTGCAGGCAGTATCAGCTGTTTCATAAAAAATCACAAATTTTAGGTATATGCATTTTAACTCAACATTCAAGCACTACTACCAATGAAACTAATAAATGTAAGTTTTACTGGAGATGTTTAATTTATAAAATGACTTCGAAATCTTAAGAATTCTAATTTAGTTAACCTGGATTTTACCCAATATTAAGAACGAAACTAGGAAATTAACACCGAAATATTTAGTAAATAGGCTGCATACTCTTAAAATTAACTGTTAGCATTTTAAAATCTCGAGGTATAATTATTATATTGTCAGAAAAAAATAAAAACAGCTATAACTTTCGCCTTAGCGAACGTTAGACCGAACAAAACCTCCATCGTAGTGGATGTTAGGTCGTATAAAACATCCTATAATAATCAATTCGTTAGGTAGTTTCACGTATTGGTAAAAGAATCAAGATTATATGCGTATATCAAACATTCACTAGCTATAGCTATCGTCTTAGCGAACGCTAGACCGAACAAACACTCCATCGTAGTGGATGTTAGGTCGTATAAAACATCCTATAATAATCGATTCGCTAGGTAGCTCCACGTATTGGTTAAAAAAAACAAGATTAGAATTTTGATACATTTAGTATTTGGCTTACATAAATGAAATCTAGAGTTAGCAAACCGTACAGGACTACTTACATTGACCAATTACTTTGACAGGTCCAATGTTGCAGGAATACGGAGTAGGTGTTGATATGCTTGTTTGGCAGGAATACGAAGTATCGTCTATGTATGGGTCACCTATCATCGTTAGATTAAGCGTGACATAGTTATCCTTGTTTCCTCCGGTGATTCCTTTACTTATGACGTCATTTGTTGCAAGGTTTCTCCATTCCAACATTGGTACTTCGTTGCCTCGGTATTGAGTCGTACATGTCAACACAAGATCATCTGGTTCTATGCCACAGCTGTTAGGTCCAATTATTGTATCGATCTTCTTGCTAGACTGACAAATTGGTCCTTGCTCTGTAAAAACAATATTGCAGTAGAATATTTTTTATACATGTACCATCAAAAATTACAATACTCGTTTCATTTGTTGTCAAAACGCTGCAAAGATGATGCATAATTGTATGAAACTTTGATGTGTGGAGCAATATCTACTGTGAGTGTAGTTAAATGAGAAATACAGATTTCTAGAAAATTGTGGATTTTGAATTTTAAAGTAGACAAGAAAATGCCTACAGTATCACATACTATTGCTAATGACTAAAAAATAATACAGATTACTGTGGCAAGGAAACATCCTAGAAACAGTGAATGAATCAACCAGTAAAAAAGTTGGCTATGAAACAAAGTAGCACACTATCACTAATGTCATTGGCACAATGCGTTGAAGTCAAAAGCTACAGAAAACCTATGTTCAAAAAAATGCAAAAAGCAATACTTTAGGTACCCAAAACAGTTAACTGCGCAGACTTTTTGTCACCGCTTCCTCTTACATCCTGGCATTCGTATTTTCCCGCATCCTCCAGTTTAACAGAAGGAATGACTAGATTGTAGGCTGTGTCGTTCTTCTCCAATTCGAATCTGCCTTCGTAAGGTGCGTAGAATTTCTCATACCCGTAGACAAAGACTCTGTCGTTTGCTCCTATAGCGTAGTGGAACCAGTGGATTTCATCTGGCAGTGAACTTGAGCAGTTGAAATGGGCAGAACTTCCAACTTGTATCGCTGTGCTTCTTGGCCCAGCTACAATTTCCGCGTTCCCTAAATTGTCAAAGGGAAAGTCATAATGAAAGTGTCTATGACGGGAATAATTAGGCCTATTATAATTATTTGCAAGAGAAAAGGAGTGGATAAAACAAGCTTTTAACATAGGCTTACACAAAGCAAAAAAATAGTAACATATTAATTATCAATAGAAACAAATGTTGTAATACAGTTTTGACATACACGACTTTGTTAAGCGCGCTTAATATCCAGGATGCAGTGATCTCCATAGAACTAAATTCCTGTTGGATTATCAAAAGATGCAAACTGCTGTGTAATACGCTTGTCATACGCTTGTGACAAGCCGGATACAGTTACTTGCATTTAATTATCAGGTTGAAATTACTTTCTTACAACTAAGTGCAAATGGTTATAAAAAAAAATAGTTCATCATCACCATCTACATCGATGACGATGTGATGATCGCGATGATGGTAATTATGATGGTGATAATGAAGGTGGTGATGATGATGATTATAATGGTTATGATGATGATGATAATAATGGCGATGATGAAGCTAATGGTTGTAAATGATGATGATGACGATGATAAAAGTGATGAATGTGGCAATGATGATGATGATAATGGTGATGATGATGGCGATAATGATTATGATGATGATGGTGATGGTGATGATGACGATCGTGATAATTATGATGATAATTGTGACGATAGTGTCGATGATGTTGTTGATGATGAATTATGTAGAGTGTATGACATCGCTGATGGCTATTTCCATACATATGAAAGGACGCTTATGCAACTGGTATAGGCCGTTCTCAACAATCTAATAAAAATAGGGATGCCCTTAATCGTTCTAGATATTTAGGTGTCGAACCCCGACCTGTTTGACTCAATCATAAGTTGATAGATTCTTACCTGTGTTAAACCAGACGGTTAAGAGAGTAGTCAGTACACTCCAGCTGGAACGGTACTCCATCATTTTCTGTTACTGTCCTAGACTTCATCAAAGAGATAGTTACTGTAAAAATACTAAAATACAATAGTCAAGCAGATGTAGGGAATGTATGGTGAGATAACATCTGGTAAGGTAAGCAAGGTAACGTCAAGGAAGGTAAGAATAGTTGAGGTCAATTAATGTAAAGTGAGATAACGCAAGATGGCGAAGGCAAGATAAGATCTTGCCTTAAATACACTATGTAACACAATATAGAGTAAAGCATTTAAATCGAGACACGTTGAGGTAAGGATAAAAATATTTAATATGTAAGAGAAGGGAAGGTAATAAAAGGTAAATCTGCGATCGGTGGGCTCTGTTACAAGTGGTGATATGCGGGTGCTTTGCTTCCGTACAACAACGGGAGTCCATCGTCCATTCTCATGTCTTGGACCTATCACTTGGACAGCGTTGGCCCTGCACATACGAGCTGATGCATTTGACTCTGACCATGCATTTTAATGCCATCTTTAGCCGTAGCCTACGCAGGCCCTACTTATTTAGATCAGTTAGATAGTCAGGTGTCAGCGCCTTTGCGAGCTACGTAAAAGGTGCAATATTAAGTGGTTTGATACACACATACATACTTACATGCATACATACATACGTATATACATACATACATGCATATATACATACACACGTACATAACATGATTTGGAAAAGCTATATTACTAACCATTATCTACCTCACCCTGATCAGAAAGCAGTTCAAATAATTCTTATATTAGACAATATATAGGGGCCTAGTTTTCTAGCGGCTTGGTCGTAAGAGTGAAACTCCCAATCCAAAGTAACTGCTTCTTGTTGTTCGATGGCGATATAGGCCTACTATACTCTCATCGTCGATGAACAGTGCTTAAGCCCGACACATCGGGACAAAGTCCAATTAAAAATAGAGCAACACACGTGTCAGTTGCGAATATATCAGCCTAATGTTAGCCTAAATATAGCAGAGTTTAGACTACATGTGGTCAGAGGCGGCGCTACACCAGGTAAAAAAACCTTTGCCCTGGTCGATGCCCTGCCAGAATTTTTGCCTTGTCAGAATTTTTTCGGGCATATTTGTTATATCCTGAGATATAAATTAACTAAATTCACTGAAATGCTAACATTTGCTTTACAAATGTCAAAAAGCTTCCGGGGGCTTCGCCCAACTGACCTCCTTACTACAGACAACTATAATAGTGCAGAGGGAGGGGCGATTTATGGCGAGCGCGGTAGGGCATCGACCAGGGCAAAGGTTACCATAATAAGCTCGCGCTACCGTGCTCTCCATAAATCGCCCTCTGCAATGGTTACTTGTATGACTGCCCTGGCTATGCTCTGGTTACCTAAGATGTCTGGCGCCGTGGTCACATGCAGTGGAGGGCTAGGATTGTTTGTTGAAAGCAGCACACCATAGGCCTACAAGTATCGCCACAATGCACAGTTATCTCAACCAGTGGCGGCGCCAGGGGTGGGCTAGGGGGTGCTTAGCCCCCCAAAATGTGGTTCAGCCCCCCAAAGCAAAAGCGAGAAATCTCTGAAACTTTGAATGCCCAGTTGCCCACTTATAAATAGCAGGCTACATAGCACAAGAATTTCCCCAATTATTCTCAAAGAAATGATGCGTCAGAAACGTAGCTAGCTAGCCCACTGTGTATTGGCCCCTCTGATATAGATGACTAGCCGAGCACTCATCCATCATCCAGTTAGGATTGTACAGGCCATCGCAATGTATGGGCTTCAAGGCTTGGCTGCTGCTTGACACATGACCTTGTATAGCAAGTTTTAAGGCCAGAAGACCTGGGCTCGAGGTAGCTGGCCTGTGCACTATATGCCTCCTTCGTCCCGCTCTCCCCACTCTCTCCACATCTCCCTCTCCATCTGTCTGTCTCTGTCTGTCTGTATGTCTGTCTGTCTGTCTGTCTCTCTGCATTTAGTAAACCAATACTTGTCGGTGGCCACGCACATAAGACCAATACAAGAAGACCAAGACCAGTTTATAAATTTATATATATGTATACATATGTATATTATTTATAAATTTATATATATATTATTTATAAATTTATATATATATTATTTATAAATATATATATTATTTATAAATTGTATGTAATAATTTATATATGCCTACGTCTGAACAAAATAAGGAAATTGTCAAGCTATACCGAAGTTTTTCTTATTTTAATTTTTACAACTCAATTACAAGAATGGGTAGTTGGAATTTAACAATTATTGAATTACAGGACATGGGATTTCATTAAAGTTTAAAAAAATATTTCGTAATTGACATTAGACAGACAGAAAGAGAGAGAGGTCCTTTATTACTACAAACATTTCATACATTTACAAAACTAAATAGCCAGACACACGTTGGACTGCGAAGGGAGCCTTACAAAACTTATGGTTACAACCAGAGGCGTCTACCAAAGGTGGGGTTTGGAGAACGATCTTCATCGAACTTCAAAAGTGGGGGTTGACATATTTTGGCCGAAAGTAAGGGTTTGCATTTTTTTCATGATATCTCTTTTGTTCCGTGTGATAATACAGCCTACATTAAGCCATTATCGGTTAACACCTTTTTGTTCCACATGGGATCGAAATCCTCTTATGTTTCCATAACAGTAGCCAACGGTACAACAGAACACATACTGCACAGCAGCTCGTCTCCACTGCCGTGCAGTCCGTGATATCTACATTAGGCGATCTCGTCTGCTGTTCGAGCCTACGACCAACGAGCTGTTTGGCCGGCATACGTGATCTACCGGCCAAACAGTTGGGGAAGGGGGACCCCGGGGTGAGGACCGTGAGTTTGCTTCTTTAATGACACGGCGGCCTAGACTGGCAGAGTTCTTCGCTGCAACCTGCACGTGTGTTTGTGTGTGTGTGTGTTTGTGTGTAGGTGTGTGTGCGTGTCATCGCTCTGCTTGCAAACACTTGCCTATCTCTGACCTGTCCAGTCAGTGTGTGGAACACATTTCAATTGAGTACATCTATAAGAGTAATAATATAGCCTACGTTGAACTCGCGAATATATGAACGTGTTGCGAGTTGATTTAGATCACAGGTGTAGTAAATCATCTGCAGGATTATATCGTACAATCACTGGAGTCACTAAAACTCGATTATTTTGATGATTTATTCAGGGGCGGCGATAGTGGGGGAGGGGTCCACCCTTAACAGTGAGGGGGACCAGGGGTGTCTATCCCCTAAGTCATTGGAGCAACGTCCTTTTCCCCTCTTCTTCCCCCTTCCCGTTCCTTTCCCCCTTAAAATGGTGGCACACACACTGACAGATCTTCCCCGTATTTCTTGGATGGAGCATTTGCTCCAACGTTTCTATGGTGTAGACGCCCCTGAGGGGGACACAGTATACAGTTGTCGCCCGATCTTTAAAGAAACTTTTTTATTGCTACTTTTGTTAAATCACTGCCAAGTGGAAACTTGATAACTGAGACCAGGCAGCTGGCACGTCAACACGTTTCCACCAGCAGCTAACAAAAACTAATGAGTTTTTACATATAATTCTGTTTATATTGTTTCGCAATAGGTAACTAACTAATAAAAATCAGTTAAATTTAGATTTGAATTAGTTTGAATGTAATAATACAATTTTATGAAAATGCATAATCTACAAGCCGTTACAAAGTGCTTGCCCCTTGCTTTTTAAACGCATTTTTCATGCACAAAAAAGATCAAACAAATTTTTCGCGCTCGCGCGCGATTAAATATTCAGCGTAGGGCTCCAGCCCCCCAAACCTGAAATCCTGGCGCCGCCACTGATCTCAACGTTGTCTTAAAGATTCTCAGCTTTAATTTCTCATGCATTACATCGTGTTTCTGGAGGAAAATTTCCACGTTAGATAAAAATTGCCCAAAAACAGTTTTAACCCTCGAATGCCCAAGGGGGGGGGGTCCGACCGGACCCCAGACCCGCTTTTCACGGATAACTTTAGAACGGCTACGAAATTGTAGAAATGCTTTTAGGACATCCTAAAGCATTCAATTGGGCTTCGTATGTTATATTTTGCGTGATTATACTACCACCCTGTAGCCCACAACCATAGCATATACCAAGGACACCACCAAGATATGCGGCTGATGGTCATACTGGCATATAGTTTGCCAACCCAGAAATAAATTATTTTAACACACGTTATTGTGAAATACCATATATCAGTCGATTGCAAATTGAATTTGGATTATAACAAGCCAAATCCCGTTAAAATATTCCATTCCTGTACCCCACAACCATAGCATATACCCAGGACACCCCAAGATATGCGGCTGGTGGTCATACTGGCATATGATTTACCAACCCAGAAATAAATTTTTAGCGCAAGTTATTGTAATATACCATGTATCAGTCGAATGCAAATTGAATTTGGATTATAACAAGCCAAATCCCGTTAAAATATTCCAATCCTGTACCCCACAACCAGGGAACAACTACATGCGTACAATTGAATACATGCGAAAACTCCCGAAACTGCAAGGAAACTACAAAAGAGTAGGCCCCCTATTAAAGTTCAAATAAAGTTTCACCAGGTGGCGCTATTGTGAAATACCATATATCAGTCGATTGCAAATTGAATTTGGATTATAACAAGCCAAATCCCGTTAAAATATTCCAATCCGTTCTCCAGATATCACAATGAAAACATTGGGGTCCGGTCGGACCCCCCCGTTGGGCAATCGTGTACCAAAAAATTGCTTGGGCACTCGAGGGTTATATTGTACCAAGATGCACATTTGCAGAACTGAAAATTGCAACTTTTCGGCTATTCTGATTATGTCAAAGCGGACTGTATAAATATAACTAGCCGTGAAACCTACCAACTCACCAAACCTCACCTCTTGCTACCTCTCCACAGGTCTTTCACTCAAAACTGCAAACACTGCTCTTTCACAAATCCTATCCTGATTCCTCCTCTTTCCCTTACCTCCCTCTGCCCGACTGACTCCTTTGGATCTTGAATTGGAACCGATTTCACACACACACACCCCGCCTATCGCATGTGATTTGACTGAATGCCTGTGCATCAATTGATTCCCGGACTTGGCTTTTTTGGGCGCTGTAGAAATCTCGAGAGTACGATTACGATAAGGAACTGGTGATCTCATTCTTTGGAAGGCAATAGTGTCTGAACGCAAAAGGGAACTGCTCCGTCACATAAAATACACAGGAAGTCTTCAACAGATATTCAGTTGCCTTTTCCTTCGATAAGCTACAATTGTGTTTGAACGTTGTTTTAAAATAATCATTGAGGTTGCTTACATGAAAAAGGTACTAACATGTTGTAGCAAACAATGATGGTAGAACCTATTCAGATTAGATCATCAACTACTACCTCGAACCACATCTACCTACTACTCCCTCCGTAACATCTGTTGTTAGGATGTTATATACTTTTAATTGTGTTTATTATATATCTGCACACCAAAGTGCGATTAGCAATAGGTTAATAAAGAATATACTTACTTACTTACTTACTTAATCTATGCAGAGAAATACAGGCTACTGCAGTATAATAGACACAGGAGGATACCAGCAGACTAATACAGCAGTTGACCTTTCGATCACGTGTATTTTGCTGTTCATCCTGTTGACCATTAACTCTGTTGTCTGTCCTGTTACATGTTTGACAGTAAATACACTTTTAGAAGAGCAGACGTTCTTATAGAGTACATAAAATTTACAACCGGTTGCATTCGAGAGGTTATACCGACTAACATCATCATCATCATCATCATCATCATCATCATCATCATCATCATCATCATCATCATCATCATCATCATCATCATCATCATCATCATCATCATCATCATCATCATCATCACCATCATCATCATCATCATCATCATCATCATAATCATCATCATCATCATCATCATCATCATCATCATCATCATCATCATCATCATCATAATCATCATCATCATCATCATCATCATCATCGTCATCAACATCACCTTCATTTCATTATCACAATCCCTATTATCATCATCGTCATTATGTTTGTCGTAATCGTCATCATCATCATAATTGTCATCATCATCATCATTAGCACCGCCACTGTCATCATCATTCTATTGATTGTCATTATCACCATCATTATTATCATCATCATCATTAGTGTCGTCATCATCATTATGATCTCCATAACGGCGATCACATTTATTATCATCATTATAATCATCATTCTCATCATCGTAAAATTGTCACCTTCATCCTCTTCATTGTCATTATCATCAGTTTTAGCGTCATCGTCATTAGTGTTGTCATCAGCATCATCATCATCATCATCATCTGGATCACAGTGATCATCATCATCATCATCAACGTCAACATTTTCATCAACCGCACGAACTGAACTGACGCCAGCAATGTGTCGGCCTTCAGAGTGAACAAATGACTGTAACTTGAAATTTGTCATTCTAACTGACATTATTGAACTTTCCTCTTATAGTGTTTCTATAGACAATTGAGTGAATGATTCTAGATAAGACTCTTGCCTCCCCTAGTCTTGTGCTCACACAGAGCAAACAAGGATTGACTGATAAAGTACGAGAGGGGCGAGGGTGTGGGTCTGAGAATTTTAGGAGATTTACGTTTACATTGAAATTTGCTAACGTAGCATTCAATGCAATATCTAATATAATGAGTCAGGTAGTTTCAGCAGCATAAGACGTATAAGAAATCAGGAGAAATTCTATAAGCCGTACGTGGTGTCAGATGGATGTCCGGACGCAACATTATTCTATCATCCAATTATAGGGGATAGATGGCGTAGGTAGCAAGCCCATGGCACACGCGCCAAAATTGGCACGCGAACAGATTTTGTTGAGCAAGCGAAATTAAGGCCGTCCCCTCAAATCTCAATCTTCGAAATACACACTCTTTGAATGCACTTTAATCATGACCTGCAAACGCCCGAGTGCCAGAAATGCAGTGAAATAATGCCTTTACTTCATTTTTGTAATGTAAAATGTATAATAAAAAACCTATACTGTGCAAAATTCCGAGGAGCAGGCGATTGGAGTTTTGAAAATGCTACAACCGCTTCTGGCACGCACTCTTTAACAGGTTCACCAACCCCGACATTGGGGTGCGCCTGACGTTGAGGTTAGTGAGTTGTGATCCTCGTCGTCTGTCGTTGCTCCTCTTCTTTGACGCTGAGTAGTCCAAACACTCTGAGCATGGTGTCTACTATCAATCTGGATTTAAACCCGTCAGATGCGCTCTTCGTGTCTGCGCGGGCTCGCCAATGGTGACTCTTCTAGTTATCTGAGCAATGTTCGCTTATTGATTAACCTTGCGTTCTTGGGGATGTCATGATGGACCCAAGCCACGTCCTGCACCAACTACTACCTCCAACCAAAACCATCTACTACTCCCTCCGTCCCCATGCCCATGACCGCACAATCCCCCCAGTTGACAACCTGATGCGAGAAACATTTTTTTTGTTTAATACTTTTTAACTGTGTGTATTAGATGCATGTACACCAAGTGGTTAAATTGCTCATCCAGAGGTGGTGGGTCTCTAAATATTTGCAAATCAAGAAACCTATGGCTAATCCTAAATTACAACAGGGACGTCATTTCAGCTTTTTCCAGGGGAGGGGAGGCAAAAAAAGGTTAAAAAAATTTCCGCGCTCACGCGCGAATTTATTTTCAGGTTTTTCGGTTTTACTTTTCAAATGCTTTGTGTTTGGTCTACATGTGTCAAACTGTAAGCCAATGCTGCTAATGCGTCTCTTTTTTTCTTTTTTAACCCCTTTCGTCTTCCTCCGTTTATTTTTTACATAATTTTTTTCTTTTTTTTAAAAATCAGGGGCAAATGCCCCCGAATGACGTCCCTGAATTACAACATGCATGAAACACGACACATCACCGATTATTGAAAGCAAAAACATTAACAATTAAGATTGATACATAATATTACTTTACATAACATGTTACAGAAGACTAGGCTGTGATCGACATGTCAATGCAATAACTTACAAAGCACATAATGAACAAATACTAAAAATTAATATGCAGACTACTTTCAAATTGAACAGCCCAGTAAGTAAAGCAGTCTGACTACAACCTTAGAAGGCTTAGACTTTGAAATTTTCAGCTTTTCGCTGGGTTTACATCTGTTATGATAACAGATGTAAACCCAGCGAAAATCTGAAAATTAAGCACGAGTTTCAATACTGTCTTTCTGTCAATGCCACAATATGCTGACTGAGAAACATTTCCATTCTGCCCTGCATGCTTCTGTGGCTGTGGACGTTTTCGGTTCTTTGCACTTGCATAAATCTGTTGCACGCTAACCACTACACTATCTAGTATCTATCCCGCCAGGACAGATTGAAATTTGGTTCGAGGTTTCTGCTGCACTTGTGCCCCCTAGCCAAATCAGCTATAATGAGTACACCGACAGTCCACTGTCGGTGGGAAGACGAGACGGCGAGGGAGAGGACTGGCCACCCGCCCTCATATGCCAAGGCTAAGAAAATGAAGTCACTAACACTTCATACCCGTGGCTGCCTGATCAGGGCTAGATAAATAGCTTAATTTAAGGAATTGCAAGAAAATCTGTTGCAGCATGGCGACCCTTAGCAATCCATTCACGTACGATAGCTTTCTTTGCACGCTGGCCAACTTTCTTTTGGACATTATCTGCAGACTGCATGCGCTATAACTATAACTAATCAAATGACGTGCTATTCCAGATTTTCAAACGATTCCAGCTCAGCCTTCCGAAATTCCGCAAACGAGTTATTAGTGAAGCAAACTACTGTGTTATCGCTCGGATGTCGGCCCAAATCTACTTCTGCTGCCTCTGTGGGTTACTACCCTTCGGCAGCGATTATAAAACAGCAGGCGATTTAAGTAAACACATAGGCCCAAATAGTTTTCTACGATGCTAGTAAATATTGAACCGCACTGTGAGGCTGACGAATGCTAATCTGATCTTCGGTGGTGGATCTCCTTATTGAGGTGATGGGTCTCCCTGTTGAGGTGATGGGTCTCCCTTCTTAGGTGGCGGATCTCATAATTTGGGTGGTGGGTCTCACAATGCAGGTGGCGGATTTCAAATCAGAGCTGCCGGATCTCAGATCCGGCGGGATCCGGCTGAATTTAACCACTGTGTACACCAAAGTGCGATTAGCAATTGGTTAGTAAAGAAAATATTTACTTACTGACTTATATAATTTATTGACACAGGCAGCGCTTTATGAGGTACCTAAAAGGCGCTACAGCAAGTGCTTAGGTACATACATGCATCCAGAAGTCAGGTGTGTAATTAAGTTGCTACAGACGAGTGTTAAGTTTAGACATCGAAGACATTAAAGTTTTTACCTCTTTGATAAGTTGTTCATATTATCATCAAGAGCACTGACGTTAGCGATGTAGTTTCAGCGAATGTCAATGTTAGTGTAATTAAAATGTCACAGACCATATGCTAGCAGGAAATATTACTGGTCATATGATTAATGCAACTTCGGAAAGTTTGGTGGAAATTCTTAATTGTGTGGAATTTCCCAGCATCAGATAGGCTAGCGTGATTATTCAGAGTCTGTCTTCCGCCTTGGTCTACATTGAAGAAAGATGCGTACAAAACCTTATCTATAATCACAGCGAGTGTACATATAATGGGTCGAGTTGATAATAAAGAGACAGTTGAATCGAATTCATTTATAGAGGTTCTTGGAGATTCTTCTACCATCTTTAAGTAGATGAATGTGTATAGTTTACTCTTAAACAGTTGTTGTGAAGGAGGTTGCCAGATTGCTTGACGAATTCCATTCCAGATGGAGGCACCGATAACTTTAATCGAAAGCAGGCGAGTGTTAGTGCAAGCGAAAATATTTCTATAATTTTTGGAGTTTCGTGTAGAATGGGAGTGGACTTCGGAAGTGAGATTTAAACTTACCTTGTAAGCGTGGATATATAGCGGTAAATAAATTCAACCTTTTGATATTGCATAATTTGATCTAATTTTAAGTATGAGATAACGAAATAAGGGGGACTGTGCTACATAAGTTGTACCGGCCACCAAACGAATCGCCCGTTTTCGCAGTGTGATAAGTCTATGCCGTCTTGTGGCGTAAATTGATGCCCATATCAAATTACAATAAGCTAGGTAAAGATATCCTCTTTCCTCCTTCCTATGATCCATGGGCCGATAGCCCGTAGGTTTCCACTGGATTGTGGATTTCTATCGTCTTTCTCTTTACGGCGAAGTATCTGCACCCATTCGTCCGACTCTCCTCTTTAGGGACTAGCTCTGGGTTTTCCAGAGGCAGAATTCATCTAACCACCGCTGCCACCTAGCGAGTGGAAGGCTGAATTAATAACTTTATGAGAGTCTACGGGTTCGATCTTAGTACCTTCAGCTCTTCACGCCAGTTTGTTATCCACTACTCTACGCCCCCAGGTAACGATATACGAGTGAATAATACAACTTTATACCTATTGAGGGTGGTAAAAGGTTTGCCTACGTGCTATGATCCCAGTATTTTAGCAACTCTTGAGGATATGCTGTTTATATGGTCCTTCCGTATTAGAGGCTGATCGACATAGACCTAGGAGATTTGTGGACTCAACTCGGGAAAGGGTAGTTCCGTTAATACTTAGTAGGCCTATGGGATACTGCGAGGGACAAGATATAATTCGTTTTATGTAGATTGAGTGTAAGTTTATTGGCGCAAAACAAGTAGGCTCCCCGGTATTTGCAATTTGAAATAGGGTTTCCAGAGAACTATGGAAAAAGAAGACATTTGTATCGTCTGCAAATAATATAAAATTTAAACGTGAGGAGACATTGGGAGGTCATTTGTGTAAATTAAGAATAACAATGGGCCTAAGTTAGATCCTTGAGGTACCACAAAATTGGCAGCTTTTAGAGAGTAGACAAAGCCATGGCAATAGAAGCATTGCGAAGGACTATCTAAGTAAACTTTCAAACGATTGGTAGATTATATATATAACGTGCTGTACGTGTATGTATACATATTCACTCGTTCATTCAAGGGAACTACTCAGAGGCGCTCCCGACACCAGCACGTTCATATAAGACAGTTTTAAGTTTTGCAAGAAATATGCCAGCGGTGACCCCAGGGCACATGCGGAGCTCTAAGGAAAGTCTATTCCAGACTACCGGGCCTACCACTGAAAAAGCTCGACTTTGCATAGTCGTGGAATGAGCAAATGGAACTAAAAGTACCCCTTTCCCGCTGAGCGGAGGGGACGTTGGCCTTGGACACCTGAAACTGTGGAGCAAAGCTCTCAAGGTTAGCAGAGGCAGGGCCCTGACAACATCGCCATACTAAGGCAGCGATCCTATATTCTATGCGTAAGCGCATAGGAAGCCAGTGAAGGACCTCCAGCATAATTATATCTAGAGACTTGGCCATGTTTAGGAATATGCCCAATGAGACGGGCTGCAGAGCGCAGAACTCTCTGTAGACACACTATGCGACTAGATGGAAGACCAAAATAAAGCGATGAGCAGTAATCAAGGCGGGCTGTGACGAAGGAGTGAACCAGTGTAGCAGTGGCACTGGGCGTTAGCGAACGAGTAACATTGCGAAGCTAGCGCAGCTGGTAGTAGCAGTCCCTAGTAAGGTATGATATATACATGTGTTATTACACATGTATTATTGTGTACATGTATTAACTTGTAATCGGCTGCGTGTAGTGCACAAGAGAACTACGATGGGAGCAACAAAATCAAATTTTAATAAGATAAATGGCCATAAAACCAAAACTTAATTAAATTCATTTCTCAAAGATATTTTTCTGAGCACCTATAATCCTGAGCACCT
Source organism: Allolobophora icterica (assembly GCA_963556255.1). Lineage (NCBI taxonomy): Eukaryota > Metazoa > Annelida > Clitellata > Crassiclitellata > Lumbricidae > Allolobophora > Allolobophora icterica. Next base: position 13,455,032 of record OY744604.1, read on the forward strand.
ATAATCCTATATGAACAAGCTATCTCCAGTAAACTTTACAAGTGTAATGTTCGCACGGTTTAGGTTTATTCTTTGCTGTTGCAGTGGCAACGATGTCTATTCCATTCGGGCAGAAAAGTAAGCAAAATGCAATTTGAGAAATGCATTACAACAGGGACCGTTCATGTTCAATTAAATACTTACTGAAGGTGTAAAAAGCAATGAATGATTCCTGCCTAACACTCACTCTCTGCTAATAGGTGGGAATAAAGTTCAAAGTCTTATTCGTGTGGGTGAAAGACCATCTTGAATAGAACTAGAGATGTTTTCTCTTCAATAGGCGGTACATAAATTTACAAAAACAGTACAACGAAAATACAATACAATAATTATGATACAATAGAGCAGCATATCATAGACGTGAATCGTAACGTTCAATAAGAGAGTGCAAAAGGAATTTAGCATATTTGATAACAAATAAATTTAATGAAGCAGCCACTTAAGTTTTACATGCAGCATTAAAAGGTTAAGAAGACTTCCTACGTCGACGTGTAATACAATAGGTTATACAGTTTTAGTTTCATAGGCGGAACACAGTGATTAAAACTGTCTTCAATACGATTAAACCAAATCACACAAAACATGCCAAATTTCAATTGCGAAATACATCTACATCTAAATAGAATGGTTACATATTTCAACTGTAGTCCTTACAGACTCCCTTCTAGCAAAGTCGTCTTCAGCACAGACAGTGAGTGATATCGACCCCAGAACAGGAACCTTCCATCACTTTGTATTCACTTGAGAAACTTGCATCCAAAGTAAACGGTTCATCTATATATTTTAAAAATACGTCCTTTCTAAAACATAGTCACTCATACAACGAATGATATCGGCACCATAATTGAAACCTTCTTCCCTCACCGGAAACAAAGTTAAAGTTCAATAAAGAATCTTTTATTTCTCCTCAAGCAGGGATTCGAGGCTAAAAACAGTCACGTATGTCGACTCAGTAGGCAAACTATTTTTATTTGATATATTGGCATTTAAATATTGTTTATTAAATATTTTGGCATTTAATAGTGTTTCAGTTGTGAAAACAATACGAAAAGTAAAACGTCAGATCTGGCAAATAACACCTAGGCAGTGGCGTACGGAGCTGAAATGCCGCCCGGGGCGAGGCCCCAAAATGCCGCCCTTGGCCACTTAATTTTCGATATGCTATTTTCTCTAAGATATTGCAAGACAATCGTAGGCCCTATTACCGTACATATGCAGGTTTATTTTTTTTACAGTTTATAACCTTTCTGGATTTTTCACTATTCAACCTAGGCCTACTTGTAATTATCCGTTTTAGTTATACATTTTCAACTGACTGAACTCTTTTTGATTAGATAATAAAACATTTTATTGCATGACTTGCTACTGTCGCTGTTTCGCTGTTATGTGTACAGTACAGTACATACGTAGGCCTATACATACATGTTATATATTGTTACAATTAGGTCCTACCATAAAATTATTATAATTATAATCATAGGCGCCGACTCCACAGGGGCAACAGGGACATCCGCCCCAGTACTCACCAAGGTTCTGGGGCGAGAGTATGTTTTCGCCCCAGTACTTTTTTGGCCATTCAAAATATCAAAAATTCAAAATGCTTAACAACTGTAACTAAAGTCTGTACAATTCTTACTGTCAAACTTTATGTGTGTGTCTGTAACTGCTACGACATCAGATTTTTAGTTAAAGGAGTTAGTTAGTAGGCTACTAGTTAGTAGTTACAGAAATGAAAATGAAATGTTTTTTGTTAAGTAGGTCTAATACACGTGGTTGTTGTGTGCTTGCCTTTAGCCTATGATTGAGCAAAGAGGAAGCACTGTTGCCTACAGTTAGTCTCTTCCTAGTTTAAAAGGCTTGAGAAAGGGGGACACGGGGAGAGGGAAGACATGACAGGATAGGCGATGGGATCATCCATAAAGGACGTCCGCAAAATATGACCCACTTTGGACCCCTCCCTCCCCCTTGTCCTCATTTGACCTTGCCCTTCCTCCCTCCCCCTTGCGGGCGTCCGCACGCCTAAGCCAATTTTTAATGTCATCATTATTTTTACAATTATTCCACAGTTCATTTGCACGTTTAAGTGACAGTCCAGGTTTCATATCCCAGGATGTGCAGTAATAAAAGCCTCTTTAAAGTCTTAGTAAAGGTTATAGTAATACCATGCATGAGGTTTTAGGCAATCACTTAATTCAATGAAGTTCTCTTCTTTCAGGGAAGGCTGAAACAAAGTAGTATTTAAAAAACTATCAAATTTTAAATTTTAGATGCGGACGTCCGCAATGGTCATAACCCTCCCTCCCCCTTGTCCGCATTTGTCCGCATTTCGATGACCTCTCCCTCCCCCTCATTGCGGACGTCCTTTATAGATGCCTATATATATAGGTACCCATGCCGCGATTGGATCATCCTATCACGGGATCATATGGAATGAAATTCTTGCCCCAGTATCTTTTACTAAAAGTCGGCGCCTATGAATATAATTTCGTGGAAGCAGCGTAGTGATTGTGTACGTTCGCTATACAAAGGCAAAACACTGCGCTGCATTATAAAGAGATCAGTATTAGTCACCGTTATTCCACAATACAGTGACGATGTGAACACGACTTACTGTGCTCAGTTAAGGTTACGTTTTAATAAAAATTAAAAATGCATTTTATTTACTGGATAATAATATAATATCCTCTTATTTAGTAAACATTGCAAAGCAATTGCAGTCTGCAGCATTATTGCAAAAACGCCAAAGGATAAATATTAATAGCGAGTAACCGAGATTCGAAAATAAGATTCGATAATAACTGAATAGGCCTACAATTACTAAACCATGTTAATAGGATAGGCCTAAGTGGTCATTTCAAATGACAAAATCATGCAGTCAATTTCTGTCAAAACCAGACCAATTTTCTTAAATTAATTTTAAAAAGAGGTCTAAACCAATTGGGGAAAGACTGTGGTGGTGATGAGATATCGATAGTTTGTGATTAAATTTTATTCTAAGTATACTTCGTTTAGGTACCTATAGATACATAGGCGTATACATAATGATTATGAAGGGCGGCATGACTAGATTATGCTTTAAAATAGACCATGCTGTATGTAGTCTGTCACTCTGTTTACAGTTTACTAGATAAGCGATTCCGCTTCCTTTTCTGCAATTCTGTTTAGTGTTTAACATAGATCGCATGAGCGTGATGCCGCACCTAACGATCAACGGAAGCCAAGCCGACTGGTCCAAAGTGACGGTTTCTTTCCTTCCTTCTTTTTCTTTCTTTCTCTTCTACTTTTTCATTCTTAATCCAAAATGTATTCTTTTTTATTTTTCTTCAACCCTATTTTGCCGCCCCTGCAAAAGTGCCGCCCGGGGCGACTCGCCCCCTCTGCCCACCCTTCGGTACGCCACTGCACCTAGGCCTATTGCTTAACAATATTATACCGTAGGGTACATGAACAGCAGAGTTAGGAAATGCACACAACAATAAAGAGTCATCAATTGTTTACCTACACAAAAAAACCGCTATCATATAATACTCGAAAAATGACTAATTACATAAAAATGTGTCAATGTAAAATAAAACACATGCATTGGAGGCTGCATTACTTAAAGCCAATTGTGACTGATGAACGAACCATAAGAATCATTTCTTCACTGACCAACTGGAACAACAACTGGGGTAAAAACAAAATCCATTTAAGCGCAATACATCCAATATATCAAATAACTACTGTAGCTGAAAGGAACATGATTCCCATATTAAAAAGAGATGTTTAGAGTTACATATCTACATGCATGCATAAGCAGCACACTATTATTATGTGTAATATATCAACGTGTCGCACGATTGTCGGGAGTTCGCTAAATTCCAGTCTTACTACTGGCATCTCAATTCGTCCAGCTGAGAAGCGTAGTCGTAGACGAGACAAAGTAGGCCTACCTCTCGTTGCTTTGACTAAACGGAATACATCCAATACAAAGTTTGCATATGAGTTTGTAACAGATAAGAATGCCTTTGACTAGCAGATGCAATTCTTCACGTGTTAGAATACTTTAAAGTTTTCGACTGGGTTTTAAGTTTGGCATTCTTTATATATAATTCGTTTATTTTCAGTAAGAGGTTGTCACACCGCAACCTGGAACATCATCTACTAAAGAGACAGAGCAAATCACTGATTGTTTCAAACTAGGGCAGATATTTATAGATCTGGACCATTATTAGCTACATAGTTAGCAGCGTTTGGTTTAGTGTAGGCAGTCAGCAGATCTTGGGGCTATATGACTTATCTATTGCATAGGACTCCTGTATGCCAGGGTTCTTCCAAAAGATATTAAATTAAACCTCTATTACTCCTTGATATTTCCCTACTTAAACTACTGCAATATCATATGGGCCTCAAACTATAAATCACGCCTTCACAAATTACACATATTGCAAAAAAAGCGATAAGAATGATAAGTAACTCATCATATAGATCCCATACTTTACCCATATTTAAAGACCTCAATCTCCTTAAATTGAATCAAATACGGATCTTTCAAATTGGAGTACTGTTTTATAGATATAGAAGTAACACACTTCCTGTTTCATTTGCTGGGTACTTTGCTCTGGCTTCCACGGTACATGAACATAACACTAGATCAGCCACTTTATATCGCCCAGTTAAAGCACGCACTAATATTATATTATTTTCAATAAAATCTATGGGTCCATCCATTTGGAACTCACTGCCTCACGACATAAGATCAAGTATTAGTATGTATTTGTTTAAAAAGAAATTGCGATGCTTCCTCTCCTCCTCCGACATGAATTGAGTAAGCCTTAGTATATGATTAACTAATATACAAATACATGTCCTTGCTATACGGGCGTCACACTGGAGATGGATACAGTAGTTAAGGATAGTTAAGCTAGCTGAGATCCACTTTTTTGTGTGCGTTATCTCACCTTAATATGTAGTATGAAACGACAATGGCACCACAGTCCTACTACATCATTTTGATTAATTTACATTGTCATAGTGGCATCCCTGCATTAGTGGGACCTATATCCCTTAGGGGATGCCATTTGCTGTCAATGACAGTGCTACGTTTAGTTTACCAGGTACAATAAAGATTTCATTATACTGAAGTATTAACGGCGAATTCCAAATGTTTATTATTAAATGATTTAAAAAAATTTAATTCCTTACTTTATAATGCAAATCGACATATACTATCGAAATCTTATGTTAAACTGCTTGTTGAAATACTGTCGTTGGTGCCAATAAATGATATTGATTGATTGATTGATTGATTGATTGATTGATTGATTGATTGATTGATTGATTGATTGATTGATTGATTGATTGATTGATTGATTGATTGATTGATTGATTGATTGATTGATTGATTGATTGATTGATTGATTGATTGATTGATTGATTGATTGATTGATTGATTGATTGATTGATTGATTGATTGATTGATATGAAGCTCTGTACTCATAAAGAGCCGCTAACTGTTTTGTCATACTGACAGAAGGTAGGAACAATAAGTAAAAAATGTCTATAATGAAAAATACATTAGCTAGCTCGTTCCGGTTTTCTGAGTGTGCGTAATAACTGTCCCCTAGCAAAACTCTGTCTTCAATTTATTGTTTTACAATGTTGTAAATCAAAATGCGTCCATCTTTCCATATTTCTGGTTTAGAGTAATCACCAGAGTTTACAGCTACAAATACCCGGTCCCTTGCTTCGTTAAGACATAACCTTATTGGGATCAGATTTTTATCGGTTTCTATGAGTACTCCTTCATATTCTAATTTTTGGGAACTCAGAAGAAAGATTCGTTTGTTTCTCGAATCGGCTACTAGCACAGATTCGCTACGGTGCCCGACTAAACATATTGGATCATAAGCTTTATTGAAGATTGTTGGCAAATCTTCAAAAGCTCTTAAAACGTTGCCGCTTATGTCCACGACACAAACTCTTCCACCTTCTCCTTTGGCGTGGCTAACCACAAAATGACTTCCCGTTAATTTGATTGCATGCCATAGGTTACTAAACCCGGCTGCCGGTGATAGTCGAACGGTATTTACTATTTTGCCTTCCGGTGTATATTCGATTACGATGAGTTTTGTAGAGAAACACACAATGAGGTTGGATTCATAGGCTGACAGACGACAGCAATCTTCCTCAGTTGCCAAAAACTTGTCTCCTTTGCCCTCCACGTTAAATCTCTCGACTTCCCCTTTTCGGTTAATAACATAGATCAACTTATCTTTCTTGGAGGACGCAATGTCTAGCGGATCTGTAAATTGCAACGTTTTAATGAGATGTTCGAAAGCGAATGTTTTTGAATCGTAGACTTCAACGACCGGACAGTTCTTCTTAACAACAAACAGATTGTTTTCTAAGATGGCCATTCCAATTATTGGAGTATCTCTCTCGGCAGTTTTTGTAACGATCGTGTGGGCCAAATTAGCTGCAGGTTTTTTGCCTTTATTACCTAAAGAACATCGTATACGAACATAAAACATAACCAGTTATACAGTGCATTTGGTAATGATAACATGTAAAATTCCTACATTATGTAATTGCGTTTATCCATGATTAAACAATCTTCAGAAAATCGACATCTTAACTAGTTTATTGACAGACCTTCTTCTTACCCAAATCATTGCAGGTTGAGATTTAGTTAAAGATGACTTATGCTCAAGACACACTGGCTGGATTTGGTCTTTTCGGTGTTATGCGTATGCCACTGGAATAATTATGTAAGACAGGTGGAAAGCTTGCGTTTTTAGTGAATTTTGTAGCAGTTAGGTTAACGAAGCTTGTAGATTCGTGATTCTTACCTGGGCTGTACATCTCTTGTTCAAGTGCATTTACTTTTGCGAGCAAATCCCCATTTTCAATTTTCAGTTGTTCTATGGTTTTCGTATCTGCAACTTTGTGCAAGAAATAACTAACGATATAGATATATCTATCATTCGAAGGAGCAGTCTAGAATTACGGCGTTCAAATGTAGTTTAGCCTATCAGTAAAATAATGTTGCATCGCAATGCCCGCAAAATGCATTTTCCAAATCAGAGAATTAAGAAACGCACTGCATTAGGGTAAAAATCAGTTACAAATGACTCCATGACAGTTTGAAACAGCATACAATTTCTACAAAGCTCGTAGAGTCCAAGATTCTTAATTCTTACCTGATCTATTTTTCAGTTCCTCAAGTTCAGTTTAGTAGATTACTAACACGGGGTTGGGGACATCATCGTAATTACGTTTAAAAACCAGTTTTGACTGGCCTACAACACCCAGTTTTTCAGGTCCCCACCACTCCATTATCTCACCGAATTAAGAGGATGCCGATCTATACCATCTAGGCTTCCAGAGGGTCCTGAAACCCACGGACAATTATAGCAGGCCGACTTCCAGGGCCTCCAGAGGGCCCCGAGGTCAATGGGCTCTTACAGCAGATCGACCTTTACTAGAGCGCATTTTCAGTCAGAGCTATTTTTGTTTCAGCTATTTTTGTGCTCCACCACACAAACCTATTCCATCTATCGACACCACAAACTCGAAACAAAGACCTAGAAATCTTGCACAAGTACCCCAACAAACCCGAGAGCCAACCTCGTTCTTCCACCCAATCCCTGTTCTCCCACCCACACCCACACGATTTTCTTGCCGCCCAATTCTACTTTGCCAACATAGATACATATGCGCCAACAATGGCACAGCACCATGCTAGAAACGCGCCAACGAAGCCGCCCAAGACCTGCGTGCTACTATCCAAGGCGCAACCCAGGGCCAAGATCGAGAAACCGCCCAAAGTCGAGAAACCACCCAAAGTCGAGAAGCCAACCAGGGCCAAAGTCGAGAAACTGGCCAAGATCGAGAAACCGACGAAGATCGAGAAACTACCCAGATTCGAGAAGCCAACCAGGACCAAGATCGAGAAACCGCCCAAAGTCGAGAAGCGGTCCAAGATAGAAAAAGCACCAAAGATCGAGATCGACAAACCACCCAAGATCGAGAAACCAACCAGGACAAAAATCGAGAAACCACCCAAAACCGAGGCCAAAATCGCCGTCGATGTGCCACCGCCCTACACTATCCTCCCTACAAGGGCCAAAGTATTTGCCGACGCTCGCACCAAGCCCACGGTGGTATACGACCGAGAAACCGCGACCAGCACCAACGCCGTGCAGGAATTCGCTAGACTTGCCCAGATCGCCATACACGGTCGAGACAACACTAGTCCAACCTTTCTAGAATAGACGAAAAACCAATTAGACATTTGGCTATGGAATAGAATACAACCAGTCTACACTAGACGAAACATTTGCAGAAAACTACAGCTATTCTACACTAGACAAAGCGAGCTTGCAAATCGAGATGGCAATACAAGCAACATTTGCGGGGACAACACTAGTCCAACCTTTCTAGAATAGACGAAAAACCAATTAGACATTTGGCTATGGAATAGAATACAACTAGTCTACACTAGACGGAGCATTTGCAGAAAGCTACAGCTATTCTACACTAGACAAAGCGAGCTTGCAAATCGAGATGGCAATACAAGCAACATTTGCGGGCATGGGCATACGGGCCAAGAAGTCCATATCGCACCATCTTTTGGTCGAAAATGCCTACGAGAACAACCTTCTGTCCGACATTTCGAAAGTGGACTACATCGCCAACAACAAGGGTCGCACACACCTCCGCCAACTTTCCGGTCTCCCACTGTTTGTCGACGATATCTACATCTACGGCTATATTCGCAAGGGGGACCTGGTGGAGACAAAAGGCAAACTTCTTTGTACGTCCGGCGAGTTCGGTTCGGCAAAGCGAATTCTGGCCGCCGTCTCTCTGGCTATTCGAAATGTGCTGCCACAAAATGGCGAGAAGAGCGAAAGATATGTCCACACCAACATGGTCCACACTGTTGTATACAACGCCAACGGCACCACCGCCGGCAGCAAGATTCGCACCACCGTCGCAGAAATCGAGGCGAAGACAAACCAGGCTGCCATGAAAAACTGGTTGGAACTCTGCGGCAACGAGGAGCCCGCCGGATTGTTCGTTGCAAAGGCAGATGTATCCGAGATTCCGATCGGGGAATTGCAAGACATGCTACCAGCCCTCGAGAAACGTCTCCTTGCCAATGGATACGGGATCTACTGCATCGACTACACGCAGGACTTTTCGGGTGTACTCGACCGCAAGACTCTCGTGGAGTATCTCTGCAAGGAGAAAGGATTTCGCGAGCAGGGCACACACCACGATGCTATGTACAAAGACCAACCAACAATCCTGGACAACACCAGCTGCGTTGGCAACCACGTCTGTACATGGATATACAACGATCCATACGGCTGCACTTCTCGAACAAAAATCTACAACAAAGTTGTTTCGAATTTCGAGGCGGGAGAAGTGCAGGCTACCATCGGTAGCCACCTGGCCGAATATGTGGATTGTCCCAACAAGCATCTCCGAAAGACCTTCCAACACCCAGATGTGCAGGAGCGGGGTTGCTCTCGAATCGAGGTGTCGATATATGGCTGTTTCGGCGACCAGCTCTCGATCGAATCCGCCAGGAATGCCATCGATGGTGTGTTGGACCTGGTGCACCCAGACAACTCCGACGGGCTCTTCGTTGTCCAGCCACCAGAACAGCAGTGGAGAAATCTTGCAGCCGGCATAGACAGGTGTCTCGTCTTGGCCAACCGCCCTCTGGGAGAAATCTTTGTAGCCTGGTATGCACACACCAAGACCGGACGGGTGGCGGGTGTGCGGGTTGTTCCAAAGCCAGCCACCGTGCAGGAAGGCAAAAAATGGGAACAGGCTGTGTGCTGGGCTGCCAGCGACTTTGGATTTCGTGCATGCCCCATCTTTCGTGTAGACATACTCGCCAGCGAGCCGGACAACATCGAGATAGCACCACTACGATGCTACACCAAGGAACCGAACTCCTACACGATCCTGTCCGCCAGCAAAATGCCGATGCAACTGCACGAGGATGCCCCCGATCCGGCCATTCTCCTACCAGAAACTCCATACATTTCGTGGGCTTGGAGAAAAAACAAGTGCCACACTATCGGTGTAGAGAAGCCCCTGTTCGAACTACAACAGGTAGACACGAGAAGAACCATCTCGACTCTGTCGAAGTCGGGTAGAGAGGCCAGACTGCGAGACATAGAAGACGCACTTCTGGCACACGAGTGGAGGCAGCGAATGGTGGAGTTGCGAGAGGTACAAATCCACCACGAAGAGGAACAGCTTCGCATCCGCAAGGCCGAGGTAGAAGAGTTGCAAAAATTTGTCGCACTCTACAAGGAGAAAAAGGCGGCATCGACGGAGAAACGTAGGGAAATGCTACACATGCTGGAAGAGAAGACCGGAAAAGTGGCGGATCTTGCAAGGACCGAAACATGGAGTGGCCAGGTACTCGGATACAGACGACCGGCCCTGGACAGCGAAAGTACTCGGGTTGTGCTAGCCGACAAAGATGGAAGAACAACAGTCGTGTGGGCCACGAATGGTCTGTCGAAACTTCTCGATGGGTGTGTTGCCGACTTCCACATGGAGAAGGACAAGTACGGACGCACACTGTACTGGCTTCCGGAATGCAAAGGCAGCAAACTATGCATCGACATCCTGCCACAAAAAACGTTCCAAGCCAATAGGGGCGAGGATGCACCAACCAACATCTCCTGGAATCCGATCGTCGTGGTGGCGACACCAACTCCAGACCAAAAAACAACTCTCCAAGCAATGGCCGACAAGACCAACGAAGCCGAAGAAGAGATGGATGGATGGAAGCAGGAGAAGAGAAAGTCGCACATGGAGTGGGTCCAGGCGCCCTCGGCCAAAAATTATACCAGGTCGGTGGATGTACCAGAAGGAGAGTACGGTTGTAGGCGATATTCCTCGTCGACTTTTCGTGGAACACCTCGAACGGTGTTGTTTCTACACCACATAGACGGCGAGGGCAAACCAACCAACGACATAGAGATACCGGTCTTCGGGTGGTTCCTGCAGGCCGAGATCGAGAAGCTCGGAGGATTGGAGAAGCTGGCGGAGGCCTATGCCCCAATCCGCTGCCGCATCGGAGCAGAGAGAACAACCGGACAGAACAAGAAGGACCGCCTGGCCACAATTGCCTTTGTTCCTCGAACAGACATATGCGAGGACGAGGACTAGCCGGCAACAAGCCCATCCCGAATGCAGAGCACGAAACCCCGGTGCCAACCAACTACATAGAGACCGCCCAACCTCCAGCCCACCCATTCTAGGGCAGTCTCCGCAGAGATGTGTCCAACGACCTGTCCCAACGAAGTCGGATCCAATGTTGCGACAAAAAGTTCTAGCTCCTCCATATCCAACCACCCCCTTCGATCGTCTCCACCGTCGTAGATCTCTCGTGCCTTTCGAAACTCGTCGAAGGGAAACGACTGGATGTAGCCACGGAGACAGAGCTGCATATTTCCGAACGGACGAGAAAAAGAATACTAGTACAACATATATTTTTGGCAACAAAATGTATCCAGTTTCTGCGACGGCGAAGCATCGAATGCAATTCCATACAACGAAGGCTTCTATCGTAGATATCTCGTTCTTTCCGAAACTCGTAGAACGGAAACTGCGGGACACATCCGCCGTGGAATAGTTGCAGCTCTATTTTCTATACCACAAACTCTACAGGGAATGTCTGCTCGAAAGCAGGAAGATACGACACACACAAGCAACCATTCGAAGCTTTTCCCCACAAAATCGGAGTATACGAGCGCTCCACCTCTACATCCATTCTCTACAACGAACCAGAAACATTCTAGGCCGGAAAAACACCAACAAATAGAACCAACTATACGAGATATCTCCAGAGGACAAAACCACCACCAAAACCAACCCAACCACTCTTGTGCGGTTTCTTCCAAGATATGGCCGAAGATTTCCATCCCAGCCTCGAAGTTCTGTCTCGCAGCGAAAGATCGCAGTTCTTCTCGACAATTCCACTCCCTTCGACAAGAGTTTCTTTCGTAGGCATTCCGACTTTTCCAAAACTCGTGGAGTGGGGAAAATACCACATACGACCATACTGGTATTTCTGCAGCTCCATACTTGTCTCCTATTCCAAAGATGTGTATTTCTCTAGGTGGAGCAGAACAAAAAATATCGCAAGAGAAATCGGATACAGATACTTCGCATCGCATATTCGAGAACATATGGCCCCGAGAATTCCACATGCGGAAACATCTTCTATAGGCCTATTCGCGAGTTCCACAATCCAATCCGAGAATTCCACATGTGGAAACATCTCGCATAGCGAACGCCCATCCCCAATTCGATGTCGCGGGACAGAACGAGAAGGATTGCTCCACGAGCGGACAACTAGCCGGCCACAAGCCCATCTCGGATACAGAATACGAAAACCCGATGCCAAACAACCACAAAGAGTTCTCCCAACTTCCCGTCTATCCACTCTTGTGTCGTTTCCACAGAGATATGCCCCACGATCTCGCCCAACGATTGTATATCCAACTTTGCAGCGAAAGATCGAAGTTCTTCCCGATTTTCCACTCTTTTCTACTGGACCCACTATCGTAGATATCTCGTGCTTTTTCGAAATTCGTAGAAGGGAAACGATGGAGGACGCCCGTTTTGGAATATTTGCAGTTCCATTCCATCGAACTTTGCAGCATACAACTATATTCCAAAACAACCAGCCAAGTTCTACACAGGTATTCGAGATTTGCGAGTTCCATTTTTCGAAAAAATCTCGCACATTTGCGATTTCCACATGCAAAACATCTAGAATATTTGCGAGTTCCATATTCGAATACATGTCTACGAATTCCATATTTGGTACATGCCGCGAGTTCCACCTAGAATATTCGCAATTCTACATTCGAAACATTTTGTAGATTTTGCGAAAACATCTAGTAGATTTTGCGAAAACAACTTGTAGATTTTGCGAAAAACATATCGCATATATGCATTTCCACATTCGAAAAAAATCTAGCATACATGCGGAAAAAATCTCGCATATTCGCGAGTTCCACATTCGAAAAAACATTTCGTATATATCGGGTTGCCCATTGGCCGGGCACCTGCTATAGACCATTCTTCGAAAAAGTCTACATCTGGATTGCATCTCGACTCTATCCAGCATATCTTGTCTACATCTTGTCTACATCTTGTCTATATGTATACACGATGTAGATATAGACAAGATGTAGACAAGATGTAGACAAGATATGCTGGATAGAGTCGAGATGCAATCCAGATGTAGACTTTTTCGAAGAATGGTCTATAGCAGGTGCCCGGCCAATGGGCAACCCGATATATACGAAATGTTTTTTCGAATGTGGAACTCGCGAATATGCGAGATTTTTTCCGCATGTATGCTAGATTTTTTTCGAATGTGGAAATGCATATATGCGATATGTTTTTCGCAAAATCTACAAGTTGTTTTCGCAAAATCTACTAGATGTTTTCGCAAAATCTACAAAATGTTTCGAATGTAGAATTGCGAATATTCTAGGTGGAACTCGCGGCATGTACCAAATATGGAATTCGTAGACATGTATTCGAATATGGAACTCGCAAATATTCTAGATGTTTTGCATGTGGAAATCGCAAATGTGCGAGATTTTTTCGAAAAATGGAACTCGCAAATCTCGAATACCTGTGTAGAACTTGGCTGGTTGTTTTGGAATATAGTTGTATGCTGCAAAGTTCGATGGAATGGAACTGCAAATATTCCAAAACGGGCGTCCTCCATCGTTTCCCTTCTACGAATTTCGAAAAAGCACGAGATATCTACGATAGTGGGTCCAGTAGAAAAGAGTGGAAAATCGGGAAGAACTTCGATCTTTCGCTGCAAAGTTGGATATACAATCGTTGGGCGAGATCGTGGGGCATATCTCTGTGGAAACGACACAAGAGTGGATAGACGGGAAGTTGGGAGAACTCTTTGTGGTTGTTTGGCATCGGGTTTTCGTATTCTGTATCCGAGATGGGCTTGTGGCCGGCTAGTTGTCCGCTCGTGGAGCAATCCTTCTCGTTCTGTCCCGCGACATCGAATTGGGGATGGGCGTTCGCTATGCGAGATGTTTCCACATGTGGAATTCTCGGATTGGATTGTGGAACTCGCGAATAGGCCTATAGAAGATGTTTCCGCATGTGGAATTCTCGGGGCCATATGTTCTCGAATATGCGATGCGAAGTATCTGTATCCGATTTCTCTTGCGATATTTTTTGTTCTGCTCCACCTAGAGAAATACACATCTTTGGAATAGGAGACAAGTATGGAGCTGCAGAAATACCAGTATGGTCGTATGTGGTATTTTCCCCACTCCACGAGTTTTGGAAAAGTCGGAATGCCTACGAAAGAAACTCTTGTCGAAGGGAGTGGAATTGTCGAGAAGAACTGCGATCTTTCGCTGCGAGACAGAACTTCGAGGCTGGGATGGAAATCTTCGGCCATATCTTGGAAGAAACCGCACAAGAGTGGTTGGGTTGGTTTTGGTGGTGGTTTTGTCCTCTGGAGATATCTCGTATAGTTGGTTCTATTTGTTGGTGTTTTTCCGGCCTAGAATGTTTCTGGTTCGTTGTAGAGAATGGATGTAGAGGTGGAGCGCTCGTATACTCCGATTTTGTGGGGAAAAGCTTCGAATGGTTGCTTGTGTGTGTCGTATCTTCCTGCTTTCGAGCAGACATTCCCTGTAGAGTTTGTGGTATAGAAAATAGAGCTGCAACTATTCCACGGCGGATGTGTCCCGCAGTTTCCGTTCTACGAGTTTCGGAAAGAACGAGATATCTACGATAGAAGCCTTCGTTGTATGGAATTGCATTCGATGCTTCGCCGTCGCAGAAACTGGATACATTTTGTTGCCAAAAATATATGTTGTACTAGTATTCTTTTTCTCGTCCGTTCGGAAATATGCAGCTCTGTCTCCGTGGCTACATCCAGTCGTTTCCCTTCGACGAGTTTCGAAAGGCACGAGAGATCTACGACGGTGGAGACGATCGAAGGGGGTGGTTGGATATGGAGGAGCTAGAACTTTTTGTCGCAACATTGGATCCGACTTCGTTGGGACAGGTCGTTGGACACATCTCTGCGGAGACTGCCCTAGAATGGGTGGGCTGGAGGTTGGGCGGTCTCTATGTAGTTGGTTGGCACCGGGGTTTCGTGCTCTGCATTCGGGATGGGCTTGTTGCCGGCTAGTCCTCGTCCTCGCATATGTCTGTTCGAGGAACAAAGGCAATTGTGGCCAGGCGGTCCTTCTTGTTCTGTCCGGTTGTTCTCTCTGCTCCGATGCGGCAGCGGATTGGGGCATAGGCCTCCGCCAGCTTCTCCAATCCTCCGAGCTTCTCGATCTCGGCCTGCAGGAACCACCCGAAGACCGGTATCTCTATGTCGTTGGTTGGTTTGCCCTCGCCGTCTATGTGGTGTAGAAACAACACCGTTCGAGGTGTTCCACGAAAAGTCGACGAGGAATATCGCCTACAACCGTACTCTCCTTCTGGTACATCCACCGACCTGGTATAATTTTTGGCCGAGGGCGCCTGGACCCACTCCATGTGCGACTTTCTCTTCTCCTGCTTCCATCCATCCATCTCTTCTTCGGCTTCGTTGGTCTTGTCGGCCATTGCTTGGAGAGTTGTTTTTTGGTCTGGAGTTGGTGTCGCCACCACGACGATCGGATTCCAGGAGATGTTGGTTGGTGCATCCTCGCCCCTATTGGCTTGGAACGTTTTTTGTGGCAGGATGTCGATGCATAGTTTGCTGCCTTTGCATTCCGGAAGCCAGTACAGTGTGCGTCCGTACTTGTCCTTCTCCATGTGGAAGTCGGCAACACACCCATCGAGAAGTTTCGACAGACCATTCGTGGCCCACACGACTGTTGTTCTTCCATCTTTGTCGGCTAGCACAACCCGAGTACTTTCGCTGTCCAGGGCCGGTCGTCTGTATCCGAGTACCTGGCCACTCCATGTTTCGGTCCTTGCAAGATCCGCCACTTTTCCGGTCTTCTCTTCCAGCATGTGTAGCATTTCCCTACGTTTCTCCGTCGATGCCGCCTTTTTCTCCTTGTAGAGTGCGACAAATTTTTGCAACTCTTCTACCTCGGCCTTGCGGATGCGAAGCTGTTCCTCTTCGTGGTGGATTTGTACCTCTCGCAACTCCACCATTCGCTGCCTCCACTCGTGTGCCAGAAGTGCGTCTTCTATGTCTCGCAGTCTGGCCTCTCTACCCGACTTCGACAGAGTCGAGATGGTTCTTCTCGTGTCTACCTGTTGTAGTTCGAACAGGGGCTTCTCTACACCGATAGTGTGGCACTTGTTTTTTCTCCAAGCCCACGAAATGTATGGAGTTTCTGGTAGGAGAATGGCCGGATCGGGGGCATCCTCGTGCAGTTGCATCGGCATTTTGCTGGCGGACAGGATCGTGTAGGAGTTCGGTTCCTTGGTGTAGCATCGTAGTGGTGCTATCTCGATGTTGTCCGGCTCGCTGGCGAGTATGTCTACACGAAAGATGGGGCATGCACGAAATCCAAAGTCGCTGGCAGCCCAGCACACAGCCTGTTCCCATTTTTTGCCTTCCTGCACGGTGGCTGGCTTTGGAACAACCCGCACACCCGCCACCCGTCCGGTCTTGGTGTGTGCATACCAGGCTACAAAGATTTCTCCCAGAGGGCGGTTGGCCAAGACGAGACACCTGTCTATGCCGGCTGCAAGATTTCTCCACTGCTGTTCTGGTGGCTGGACAACGAAGAGCCCGTCGGAGTTGTCTGGGTGCACCAGGTCCAACACACCATCGATGGCATTCCTGGCGGATTCGATCGAGAGCTGGTCGCCGAAACAGCCATATATCGACACCTCGATTCGAGAGCAACCCCGCTCCTGCACATCTGGGTGTTGGAAGGTCTTTCGGAGATGCTTGTTGGGACAATCCACATATTCGGCCAGGTGGCTACCGATGGTAGCCTGCACTTCTCCCGCCTCGAAATTCGAAACAACTTTGTTGTAGATTTTTGTTCGAGAAGTGCAGCCGTATGGATCGTTGTATATCCATGTACAGACGTGGTTGCCAACGCAGCTGGTGTTGTCCAGGATTGTTGGTTGGTCTTTGTACATAGCATCGTGGTGTGTGCCCTGCTCGCGAAATCCTTTCTCCTTGCAGAGATACTCCACGAGAGTCTTGCGGTCGAGTACACCCGAAAAGTCCTGCGTGTAGTCGATGCAGTAGATCCCGTATCCATTGGCAAGGAGACGTTTCTCGAGGGCTGGTAGCATGTCTTGCAATTCCCCGATCGGAATCTCGGATACATCTGCCTTTGCAACGAACAATCCGGCGGGCTCCTCGTTGCCGCAGAGTTCCAACCAGTTTTTCTTGGCAGCCTGGTTTGTCTTCGCCTCGATTTCTGCGACGGTGGTGCGAATCTTGCTGCCGGCGGTGGTGCCGTTGGCGTTGTATACAACAGTGTGGACCATGTTGGTGTGGACATATCTTTCGCTCTTCTCGCCATTTTGTGGCAGCACATTTCGAATAGCCAGAGAGACGGCGGCCAGAATTCGCTTTGCCGAACCGAACTCGCCGGACGTACAAAGAAGTTTGCCTTTTGTCTCCACCAGGTCCCCCTTGCGAATATAGCCGTAGATGTAGATATCGTCGACAAACAGTGGGAGACCGGAAAGTTGGCGGAGGTGTGTGCGACCCTTGTTGTTGGCGATGTAGTCCACTTTCGAAATGTCGGACAGAAGGTTGTTCTCGTAGGCATTTTCGACCAAAAGATGGTGCGATATGGACTTCTTGGCCCGTATGCCCATGCCCGCAAATGTTGCTTGTATTGCCATCTCGATTTGCAAGCTCGCTTTGTCTAGTGTAGAATAGCTGTAGCTTTCTGCAAATGCTCCGTCTAGTGTAGACTAGTTGTATTCTATTCCATAGCCAAATGTCTAATTGGTTTTTCGTCTATTCTAGAAAGGTTGGACTAGTGTTGTCCCCGCAAATGTTGCTTGTATTGCCATCTCGATTTGCAAGCTCGCTTTGTCTAGTGTAGAATAGCTGTAGTTTTCTGCAAATGTTTCGTCTAGTGTAGACTGGTTGTATTCTATTCCATAGCCAAATGTCTAATTGGTTTTTCGTCTATTCTAGAAAGGTTGGACTAGTGTTGTCTCGACCGTGTATGGCGATCTGGGCAAGTCTAGCGAATTCCTGCACGGCGTTGGTGCTGGTCGCGGTTTCTCGGTCGTATACCACCGTGGGCTTGGTGCGAGCGTCGGCAAATACTTTGGCCCTTGTAGGGAGGATAGTGTAGGGCGGTGGCACATCGACGGCGATTTTGGCCTCGGTTTT